>JAQIXD010000766.1:0-21179 GCA_034699985.1 Minunthozetes semirufus | reverse complement strand
AGTGTTGAAGTGTTGGCCCATTGTTTCCAAAGAAGTCAATCAAATTCAATCAAATTCGTGGAAATATCGATGAAATTGCTTTTAAAAGCGATATTAAAGCGTTATTTCACTCAATTATTGTATAATATTTTTCTATTAGTTTTGAGTTTCGAAAAATCGGCGAAAAAAATAAGAAATTACAGCAAAACTGATAACAAGTTATCGAAGAGTAGGAGAAAAATAAATTTCTAAATGATTAGCGCTCAGGAAATCATAAATCATAGATTAAATAAGAAATAGAATTTCAATGATAACAGGGTTAGCCAGGATTGACCTACTCATGATTGTTCGTGAAGGGATAAACCTGATAGACTGTCCACTTTTTATTGATTTATTTTAGGTTTTTTGAATTTTTAAAGGATTTTGTGGTCTTTCTATTTGAGAGGGTTTGATGTGTTGTCCATTTGTTGGTTATCCCTAAATAAAACCATGAAAATAAGTGAATCAAATGACAAAAAAGAAGTGCAATGAATTGAAAACCATATCATAGAATACAGATTATGATCTGAATTGATTTCAGAGAAAAAGTGAGGCCACGACTCAACTACTATCCATTTCGTCGATATAATGATCTGAGTAATTTCCTTCGCCTCTCTCTCTCTCTCTCTCTCTCTCTCTCCCCTTCCCTCCCATCTCTTCCCCTAAATGAATGAGAGAAATAAATTGAGGATCATTTGAGTCAAACATTCTTTGCATTACAAACATTATAAATAATAAGAGGCTTTTGAAGAGAACAATAAACTAGAATATAGTTCTGAAGGGAATTATTTGGAAAAAATCTTTTCCATAAATAGGTTTTTGAGCCGAAGATTAATAAAAACATTTTTTTAATTCGTTTAGTGAATGGGATTACATGCAAATGACGAGACCAGTGATCTATCGATTTCTAATTTTAACCATTATTTTCGTGGCTATAAATGGGAGCACAACTCCGTCACAACATTTTCGAATGTTAGTCCGGTGCCAACAGACGGCTATCTCTCAACCCGAAGGACTTAAAGAAAGTTAGTGTCAAAGAGTCTGCCATTCCTTTCGTTTTATCACATTCTTTGTGTGAACTGAATCCTAATGAGTTGTTTATTCGATTACTTTAGATCAGACCTACTGTAGGTCCGATTTTGATGGCATTGGCTGCTGGGATGCAGTCCCGGCCAACACCACTGCAAAAATCTCATGTCCAGACTTCATCACCGGATCAGACACTAAAAGTTTGTCCCAATTTATTCATTAATCTCAAAGTGTTTGCAATTTTATCGAATAAAACGAATGAAAAACAAAATCCAAGAAAAATATAAGACTTGTTTTCAATTTAAAGATAACTCTCTTTTTCAGATATAAAACTTTATTCAGTTATACAATATATATAACTGTATATTAAATATAGATTTAATAAAATATCAGGGATGAGCAAAATTTTCTGCCTTTGGTGGTGTGGTCTCTAGTTTTTATCTCTCATAGCACGCAATGAAAAATTATTTCCTAAATTTTAGTGAACCCTTATTCTACTTTATTGTTTATGGTTATCCCCTCTTTAGCCAACAAAGATTTAATTTATATATTCTATAAGTGTTTTTATATTCTATATATGTCTATAAAAATGTATATCTATTACAGGTTTTGCGTTCCGAAAGTGTCTAACAAACGGGAGTTGGGATAACAGCGATGGCACTGATCGAGGAGACTATTCCCAGTGTCATTTCAATTCAAATATACAGGTAATTTTGAGGTAAACATTTTTGGCACAATTGCACCATCGGATCATTAGAGAAGAGTGAATGTGCTGTCTGTCCAATCAGTTGCAACGAAAGATTCTGACCTATTATTTAGATTTCAAACGCAATACTTATTTATTTTCACTCTTTTATCGATTGAATGAGAAAATTGTGGAACAGATAGTGATATACCTCTTGACAGAAGTGGACAGACATAATATTAAACCAATTTTTGCAATATAGCAGTGATTTGGGTAATTATGGATAGTGTAAGACAACGTTGACAACAGTGCCGACCCTTAATCCTTGTGAAGCGGAGTTGATGTGTGCTCTGCAGACAGTGCTTAATGTGATTCCCATATATTCTGTGCTCTAAATGCTGTTCTCTTGTTATAGTCTGTAGACTTAAATCAATTGATTGAGATATGGTTAGCGATGAACAGTTTGGAGACCGATCCTTATGCCGATTACCGGTCGGCACATGCCTTCGAGAAGTGTATCGACTCAGTCCTAACCAAACCTCAGCCAAAAAGTAAGTCTTACTTAATTAGTCCTAAGAAATGACTTTTTATGATTTGATTGCACTCCTATTGTATTATCACTTTAGCCGACTATTCCTTAATGATCTCATCATTTGAGTGAATTGAAGGGACGGATAGTTTAGTCTCTTCTTTGATCTCAAATCTAATAAAAAGGCGAACAAAAAGTCACAAAAAGATTATATATTTAACGAAAAAACTCGGATTTGAAATGTATTTCCAATTAATAGCTCTTTGTTTGCGAAGAATTACAAGTATTTCGACAGAAAAGCAATTATTTTATTCGCGAATTAGTCTTGTTTTTTGTCTGAATTAATGTCTGGAAGAGTGAAAAAACAAACAAAATCCTAATGAGAGGAACTGTTAAACAAAACAATCCTCTCTTTTCATTGAATTTTCGTTTGAATACAATCCTATTCATGAGATTTTGTTTACAAATTCTGGTCTTATTTTTTAAGAGTTTCTGGAATTGAAAGTCTATTTCAACTGCAAATTGAATAACATTACAGATAAACGCCTGAGACCAGGGTTGGGCTGTGCTTAAAGAGGGTAATTAGCGGAACAATAGGTATTGATTCAAAAATAACTCGATAAACCCACTCATTTTCAATTAACGTCATGAAAACTCTTAAAATTTTAATCGCCTTTGTTTTTAAATCTCAATGTCAGGGACTTTGATGCCCACCCCTTCGTGATCCCTGTTCTAACACCCACTACGGGCTAATAATAGCAAATCACTAGCAATCGGAGGGAATAAGTTATTAGCTCTGAATAATAGCTTCTCTATGTATTGTCATTAAATGTATTTCATATAAAAAGAGGAGTAATTCTCAATAATTTTCTTATGAAGAGTGAGAAGACTCACAACCATTAAGTCCTGTCAGACATTATTTGCCTTAATTAAAGTCTTCGATAAAAAAGTATCACATTTTAGTCAAAAGCGGATAAAACAGTCGTTTATTATAATGATATGAGAAATGATAATCACTTCGCCTCTCATTAACTACTAAATCATGTTTATGTTGTTTTCAAAATTCAAATCTCAATCACTTTTATGGGGAGGTTTTGTTGTGTTTATACCATTTTTTTTGCTCAGCCCTAAGATTTCTCGCTTCACTTAATAAAATGCCAGTACTTATGTAATATACTTTTATCGCTATTTCGCAAAAATATTACACACAAAGGAATGCATAGGAAATCCTCGTATAAAAAGATACAATGTTTTTGTTAATCCGAGTCATTTAACGGATGGATAGGACTTACTCTTTGTTTTTTGTATCCATTTATAAATTATATACCATTTGTCTCATTATATAAACTATTCATTTGATGCAAATCTTTAGTGGGATTTCACGTCATTTAACTTATTTCACAACAAAATAAACTCTAATTTATTAAACATTTTTGAATTACTTAATAATTTTTGTCGAAATACTAATGTATTGCGACTTCAAAGACAGGGACAGACAGGCAGTGATTGACAGAAATTAATTGAAATTTTTATTAAATTTTTAGAAAACTTTTGCTTTCGTTTCAAACCATTTATTAAATTATCGGAATTCAACTCAAATATCAAATATTAATCAGAATTAAGTATAAATTCATTTTGAATAAACTTGTCATTCAATTTCATAAAAGAGGAGAATCTTCAGAGAGTTTTTTTTATTTAATTAAAAATCATCTTTTTTATATTGGAAGATCACCAAGGTCACTGAATTTAAGGATATTCAGAGGGAAAAGTTGCTTGTTTAATTATTATGACCTTCATTAATTTTATCCCATGACTAAAAATAATCTAGATGAAAATCTACATCTTATAAATAATTTTAAACTCATTAATGTTTATCAAGATGATTTTTGTGAAATTATAATATGAGGGGAATTTTTCCATGGGCACTACCTTGACATTGTCTGTTATCAAGATTAAATTCAATAAGAATGCAATCTTTTGACGCATTATTAAAGCAAATAACTTATTATTCTGTTTTTGCTCGAATCAATTGTATTAGACTTCGTCTGCAATATTGTAAAGCATTCGCCAAAAGCTGTTTCAGTGATAACTCGAATGTCATTTAATGACAACAAAATTACTTCTGTTTTTGACATTTAATTTCCATAAAAGAGTTTATTCAAACATTTCTAACATTTCTGAACAAATTTTCAGTCGACGGCCCCTATTGTAAGCGAAATTTTGATGGATGGGGATGTTTCAACGACACCCTGGCAGGTCAAGTAGCATACGCACCCTGTCCAATATGGATTCCCGGCTTCATTCCTGAGAGTGAGGCTTATTCTGGGAATATTTTAAGCGATTTATTAAATAAGTTTTTGTATTAATCTTTGATTAAAGGGAAAGGCCTCAAGACTTGCACAGAGACGGGCGAGTGGTACAGACACATTGCGTCAAATAAGACCTGGACAAATTACACTAATTGTGTTGATTGGAACGATTACGAGGTATTAATCTAACTCTCCTTAGATTTAATCCTATTTCTGTTCTGTGCTCTCGAAATAAGTTACTCTGAGTTAATCTGAGCTAATGTTTGAATGTCACCGACAGTTCCGAACTCTCATAAACAACATTTACATAACTGGGTATTCCATATCAGTGGTGGCACTCCTCATATCATTAGCCATATTCTTCGTATTCAAGTAAGTCTTCAGACATAATAAGTGACGAAAATAAGAGATTAATTCAAAATCCATTGAATGAAAGGTCACTTTCATCGCAGACGCGGATCAGAATTCATAAAAACTTTTTCGTCAGTTTCATCGTTAACAACACTATGTGGTAACCAATTGAACATTGAATTGATCTTGCTAATATTGCTAATCTCGCTAATTTGCACAGTTGGCCAATTTTGCATTCAAATTAGCCTTTGTTTGCATCAAATTTGCATAAAATTATAAGTTTTGGTGAATTTTTGTTTGGATTCAGTCATAACTAAAGCCATTAAAATCAATCATTCAATTTGCAAATGACTCCGTTGTGACCAAAGGCTACGAAAACTATAAATGATTTGAATATTAATTATAAATTAGTGGACACTAACCGAAAACCGGCTAATATTTTGCTCTTCTTTTTTTTCAAGGGTTGTCTGGTATTTAGTGATCGTCAAAGAGTCAGGTGTTTTGCTTAACAATGGAGTCAGTAATCGATAAAAAGCACAGAATATTCACTTATTTTAATAAATTGTTTTATTTTGTGATTAATTTAGTTTTTGTGTCAATTGTTACACATTTTTGTCCATTACTTCATGGTTTGCAACTATTTCTGGATGTTCTGTGAGGGCCTCTATCTTCACACTTTGCTCGTCATAGCCTTCGTATCAGAAAATAAGATCCTTAAATGGTTTTACATCCTCGGGTGGGGCGTACCCATCCCTCTAACAGTTATTTATGCCGTCTCCAGACACAACTCTCCCGATCCCAACGATACTAAATAGTAAGTAATGAGGTTTTGCCACTAAAACACATTTATTAATAGATTAACGATTGTATATAATAGCTGTTGGATAGAGGACGGGGTTTACAATTGGCTGCTAACCGGTCCGGTCTGTATGTCATTACTGGTGAGTCAATCGATGGTCACTCTTAGCCTACTTTTCTCTCTCATATCTGATCCAATGTGTCATTCCTTTTGATTGGGAAAACAGCTCAACCTATTCTTCCTAATAAATATCGTCAGAGTTTTGGTCACAAAACTGCGAGCAGTCAATACATCAGATACTCATCAGACCAGGTATTCATACATTTATTACTTTTATCACACTTTCCACCCTTTCCTCGCAAATGAGGAAAAGCATTACTTACTTATCAGAATATTCTTGTTATTTGTCCGAAAAAAAATAAATACAAGATTGTTATCTCGCAATAAGCCTGATTATTTCCAAAAATAATGATAAAATACCATGGTGATAGCTTGGTAATGATCATGCATACTAAGAATTCTGGAATTTTATTTTGACCTTTCTTTTCGTCTTTCAATTTGATTTGGTTCGAGATATTCTCAATATTTTATCGCAAATATGTTTTGAAAAACTTTTATAAATCAAATCTTTTTGACTCAAAAGCAATAAAATTTTGATATCAGACCCAAAGCCAGGCCTTTATCCAAATCTCTATTCAATAGGAAAGACATCGAAAAATAAAAATTATTATTTATGCCAAACATAACGAGAATAAAGTGCAAAGAAAATATTACCAAGAAAAATTGTCAGGGAGATCACCTTTCCTTATTTAAAGTCAATCGATTTTTATTCAGTACATTTTGTCCTAGATTTTGATGAAATATTGAAGTTTCTAATGATTTCAGTAAATTGACTCAAAAATCATTACCAGTTATTCAATACTTCGTTGATTAAGAATATGATATTCTTATGGAAGGGAAAGACATCCACTTCTCTCTCAGATTACATACAAATTCTGTTAAGTATTTAAGTCGACCTAAAAAAGAGCAATGAATTAGGTTTTACTCATTTCAGTCATATACCTATCCTAATATCGGAAGCTATACTAATAGATGTTTTGGAATTCCTATTAATAGCGGACTTCCAATACTTGATTACAAACCATCAAAATTAAAGACCATTAGACTTATCTTTCACTCTTGATTAGGCCGGTGCTCAGTGTAGACAAATTAATTGCTTCTTAATTAAATAAATCACAATCATTTGTAAAAGTATTAAGAGATTAATTATTATCTTTCACTTTTAATTTGATTTGACTGTCGATAAGTTAATTGATTTCTTGATTGTTTTGAATTAGTTATTACATGCCTTTCCTTAATCTAATTTATTAAGAGATAAAAATTGACCTTTTCTTTAATTTGTGTTAATTTTATAGGAAAGCTGTTCGGGCGACGCTTATTCTGATCCCATTACTGGGCCTTCAATTTATGTTAACCCCATTCAGGCCGGAGACCAAAACGACCGGCGAAAAAGTCTACGAAATAGTGTCGGCAATCGTGACATCACTTCAGGTTCAGTCGAAATCTGATATTAAATAAACTGATAATCAAATTTCGATCAAATTTTAATCTCGTTATGACTTTCACTCCCAATTGTAGGGCTTATGTGTTGCGCTCCTCTTTTGTTTCTTCAACGGAGAGGTAATAAACGCAATCAAAACTTTTATCAGTCAACAGATGCTTATGCGATCAAAGCACCCGACAAAGTCTCGGTCGCGATCCTTACAGTCCACAATTGTCTAATAGTATTAACACATTTTATTAGGTATTAACTAATAATAGCATCACTACTAGTGCTCATCAATGCATGCATTTTATGTTTTTTTTTGGACGAAAACATTGCTTAAACCCAATATTCTTGATTTGATATACCATTAATCGCATGCCTTTCATACCTAACACTACTAATAAATTATTGTCTCAGATCTATACTGTTATATGAATTCCTACATAACAGCACTCCTTAACCATTCCTCGCAATAAAACTATTGATTTCTTGTCGCCATTGAATTGATTGCGAAATCTAAAGAACTAAAGAATTTTGTCATTTGAAAGATAAAATTACTATTTCTTAGTTGAAAATTAAATCCTAAAGAAAGTCCTGAGGAAATTAAATCCTATTATTTGAGACTTTAATTAACTTTTGCCCCAATCTTCACACTCTTCTTGATTTTCGTACTTAAGTTTGTTTTGTTTTTCTATTATTAGTTTTGTTATACAAATGACTGCATATAAAAGCCGTATAATTATATGTAAGTCTGCAAACAATAGTAATTTTATCAGAATATTCTTCATTTTAATGATATTCCTTACATTGAGTACAGAATATGCAGAATCTATAGTTTGGCCCAAATATCACAATAATATAAAATATCTATTATTAGACCTATTTTTGTGAACATAAGTAAAGTATATTTGATATCGAATTTCAATTGAAAGTGTATTTGTTTTTCTCAACCATTAGTTAAATATTCATTGAAATCGATATCTAATAAAATGCATGTCTTTCCCACTCTCTCTATAATATCCTTTATCTCGGAATCAGTAGTGATGTTGTACTGTCCCTATTATGCTGTGCCGATGCTCTGCAAATATTAACCAAACAATATGTTGAAAGAGTTTTGATTTCATTTTTTTAAATCAATTTTTTTGATGCTATTTATAGAAACAATTTTTGAGTGCATTTGAATTGAACCTCGTTTTGCAGGTATTGGCGAATCTGAAGAAGAAGTGGAACCTGATTTTGCTTAGATATGGATGGGCTGACAGAAGGCCGTCCTATGCGGCAACTTCTGTTTCAGTAGGTGTCACTAAATTATTTAATTTGAAATTGCTCAAATATTTTACTTATTAATGGATGCGTTCTTTCATAATTTATTTTTTTAGATCAGTGATGGCCATGCTAAAATATCCCAGAGGGGGTCAAATACCTGACTATAACTAACAGTTACTAAATTATTTATTTCTGACTTAAGGGGGTTTGGGTTTTCCTGATTAATATTTCAATTATTAACGAAATAAGGCAAAATAATCTTAGTTTATCTTGCTAAAATAATTGATTTTTGTTAGGTAAGGCTAAATCCCCCCTCTTGGACACCACTGGTTTTTATACTAAAACTAAATTATTTTTTTCTATTTACTCAAAACATAATTAAATATTAATTTGTTTCACAAAAATATTGCTTTTATTTCATTCTAACGCTATATAGATATGCGATTTTTATACCATTTCATAGATTAATAGATTATTCACTAATTATAAACTGCTTTAAAAACAACTCTTTCTTTACTTTCCTCTCAAAATCATTATTTCTCAACTCATGTCACACAATATGAAACTCAAGACACTCGCCTCTGAGTCTCGAGATATTCCTCAAGAGGTAACTGCTTTTTATCCCAAACCCATATGTGTTACCCATAATTGAATTAATCCACAATTAGTGTAAACAAATCCAATTTATTCCGCTTTTAATGCATGAAATGTGAATCAAAAAGTGTTTTATCTTTGGTTTGACTTTAACTTATAATTCAATTAATATTTGATAAGACTTTGAATTACGGTTTTATCCGCAGTTCGTTCACAACTCCTCAATCAGTAAGAGTGAAGGCATTGAAACCATGGCTTCGATGAAGAAACTGATGCCGAAGGAAAGGCAGGGCTGAGTGCCGATGACTGAGTGCTCACCACTTATCTGATCGATTGAACCAATACTTTATTCATAAGTAAAAAACTGATCCAAAACTATCTGTGATATTACAATAGGTTTCAACAATTTGTTGTCAATCCTTCACATAATATAAATATTTGTGTTATTTTTGTTTTAAATGTTATATAAAAGTAATAAATCATTGAATTTCATAATTCCGTCAAATATTTCAGGAATTTCTATCAAATAAGTTATCAATTGTTAAATATTTTGCATAATTATTGGCATAAATGGTATCAAATAAATTCAATTTTATATAAATTTCAGTAAAATATTTGTCATAATATAATCTATTGTATAAAATCTATTAATAAAAGTATTTTCATCAAAGTAAATACTTGTTTAACCTTGTTTACTTTTTGATAACTATTGTTTTACATTTGAAGAATTTCTAGAATCAATATCAGGAACAGAATTTTCAATTTATATTCAAAGAAAAGTGAATTTTATTCAAAAAACTAATGTCTTGTTTTGGATTAAGTCTGAGATAATAGGATTTGAATGCGATTCACATGAATTACAGTCTAACTCTGTTCTTATAATCAATTATTTATTAAAACTTCAATAAGAATGCTTCAAATTCTGAGCCAAAAAAATAATTTGGGATTTA
Organism: Minunthozetes semirufus; assembly: GCA_034699985.1. Taxonomy (NCBI): domain Eukaryota; kingdom Metazoa; phylum Arthropoda; class Arachnida; order Sarcoptiformes; family Punctoribatidae; genus Minunthozetes; species Minunthozetes semirufus. The sequence goes on along the minus strand of JAQIXD010000766.1, from coordinate 11,103 downwards.
AACCCATAGAAAGAATTCAATTAAATATTGAAAACTAAAGGAATTATTAATAATTGATTTGATTTATAAGTATTTCAAAGGGAATACATTATTACAGTAGGCGTGGGTTTAATGGAATCTTGCATTACATCCATAATTACCTGACAATAAACAATGGAATATTATAAAATCAATTCTACTTCACTAATTAACTTGGTTATTTTGAAATTATATTCATAATTATGAGAGAGCTTAGTTTATTGGATCTTATTTGATCTTATTTATAATCTTATTTATTTCGTAGATTGGACTTTTTTAATCAGGATCAATCTTGATTAACTTATTTATAAGCTGACGAATATTAAATGAGAGTCAATTGTTATCTATTATTAATCTTGCTCAATAATTCACTATTTTGGGAGTTTTGCAATCTTTAAAAGGTATTCTTAGATTGTTTATACTTGGACAGTAATTTCTTGTTTTGCTCAAGCCAATATTTTCTTACCTGGTTAGTTTAATGCGCATAATTTTAAGAAAATAAGCTATAATATAGATAAACATGAAATTCAATTTTCCATTTTTATTGCAACCATATTATCAGGAGTGACATATTGATGGTTATTTGAATTACATATCAATCTAAAGAGAGTGAATATAAGTATGAAAACTATGATGATGGCGAAAATTGTTGAAGATTGCGGAGAACCAGTCAAATCAAACACATAAAAGGTCTCGTTAATTCCAGCTAAAATATAAGAACAGGTAATTTCAACTAAGTTTTGTAAAGGATAAAGCTCTACAAATATATTTTTAAAATAACCTTAACTTACAAGATAAATTTTTGAAGGTTTCATTTTTGAAACTAATATTATATTCATTTGAAAGTTCAGTTTTATTCCAACTGATTGTGGTTTGATTTGCGTTAATCAAAATAATGTTAAGAAACATCAAAAACAAAATGACTTTGTTTGGAGCCATCTTTCACATATTGAAAATAATGACTTCAAATTGATTTAATTGCGTTTTTATATAATGTGATAATAATCTTGAACAAACAAAGTAAGTTTACTATTTCTTGGGAAAATACTTTAATCAAAACTGCTTAAATAAATTGATCTTTCATCGGTTTATTTGAAGTAGTTGCAATTTTCTGTGAAATTCTGTGGCTTTTACTAAGTTTTGGAGTATATAATTTGCTCTTCAATTAGTTCTCCTCCTTGTTATTCATATAGAAAAAAGCTCTCAATCTCTTCTGTGAATAATAAATTTGACCATATAATGCTATGAAGACTTGATGATCTATTGAATTTAAAAAGTGGTAAGATATTTCAATAATAAAGTAAAAACATACTGATTTATAGCAATTGTCGTCGTTTTATAGTTTTCTTTTAAGTCTTGATCTAATTTATCTTATTTTGATTCAGAAGAGTCTTCGGAGAAGAAAATAATTAACAAAGATTTGACATAAATAGTCGAAGTATTCTTTTTTATTCATAACAAACAAATCTAAACAACAAAATCCGATCTCAGGTCCCGACAAACGGCTGATGAATGCCTCGATTTTCATCTTTTTATTCACTGATAACCTGTTATTCAGCAAAAATCTATGCAGAAGAGGAAGGGATTTGTGGGCTGTTTTGGTCATCGCAGCGCACATATGATTGATTGAAGCGTTTATTGAGAAACTATTGAGAGCCGCGAAGAAGTAAAAAAGCCTCAAATATGGACTCGAATTATTACCGTGCAATACGAATATACAAAAATTGAATATCATATTACAACCGATGTATTTCAAGAATATCATGATTTTGTACATTTTGTTCAAATGTTTGACTGTTTTCTCAATAGAGTTGTGTTTCAATATTGCATTCATCAGTGAATTAAAGTTTTTGTTTTTAAGACTGATTTCAATTTGTTGGTTGACTTCAATGAATTGGTATTTCAGGTAAAGAAGGAAAGTATAGATAATAACTGTATTTGAGAAATAAATACTGAATAAATGGAAAGACCAAATCGAGGTCAAAATGATCCAGAATACCAGACAAACCGAAGAAACAATTGTAGGGTTTTCTAGATAAGCGATTATTGAGGTGGTGCTGAGTATTGATATTTTGAATATTGAATTGAAATAAACTGGGTGTTCTAAAAGGTGTTTTGAGAAACGGTTGACATGAATACCAAATTTGATTTTATTTTCAGCCGACAATCGGTTCTTATTTCTCTTGTGTTTGATATCATTGAGAAACTCAATCATAAACAGAGAATTTGTTAATTCTGAGTAAATGATAAGAATTCCGATGGCGAGGACTAAGGAAGTTGCCAGAGCTCCGAGCAATGATATGATTAGAGGGTTACCCACCAAATAGATTCCGTCGGAGATTATTACTCTCACTTTTTCACCAAAAATGGCGCATAAAATGAATCTGATTAACACCAGTAGTGTTACGATTGCGAGGAATATCGAGATGCTAAAGCGATTCTTCTGTATGTTGTGCTCGCAATAGGCGTCCCAGTCCTTGGCCATGAAGAAGTTGTTGTGGGCACAGAATTTCTCAATCATTTTGAGGCCAACAGTTTCTTGATTGATGTCGTTCATCAAGTCCTGCCATTTCTTTCTGGCCTTTGATCCTTTGGTGTCGGGTCCTTCCCTAACGTTAAATGAACCTCTAAAATACTGAATTAAATTTTGGACAGTTGACATTTTTAAAAATGACCAATCTGATTTATATTTGCGAGACTCAAACTCTCATAAAATATAATCTTTCTCTGATGTACACTAAATTTTATTATAGTTTTGTTTGCGTGCATTTAATTTTCTCGGCATTAATTAAAATGCACCTGTTTATTGATTTAAATTATCGTAGTTAATGTTACGAGATTTCCATAGCGAAATCAATTAAGGAATCCTTAATAAATAACTTAAATAAATAAGAAACATGGCAAACTTATTCTATAATTTATTTCTTTTAATTATTTTAAGCTTGGCAAATTGTGTAAGCTCAAAATTAAATAATTCGAATATATTTTACTAAAAATTCAAACACGATTTATCAAGCCCAATTGAATAAGCATTCTAAAATGTAAAAGTGATCCTGGTCATCCATTAATAAGTCCTAACTATAACCAATAAAATTCCGTGTTTTCATGTAATTTAGTGAAATATAAAAAAATTATAACAATACTTGTGCATGTCAATAATTATTAATTGTGGTATACATGCTTTTATTTTCAAAATATTGATTTAAATGGATAAACATTCAAAGAAAAATCTGTTCATTACGCCTTATTTGAATAAACAAGATAATTATAAATTCATTACAATAATAGGTAAAAGAACTCCTAATTGAAAAACATATGACACGTTTTATAAGATTTGAGGGTAAATCTTAAGTCAATACTTTTCAGAGAAATACCTTTCAATTTATTTTAGAAGAGTCTTCGGAGAAGAAAATAATTGGAAAAGAGTTGACATAAATAGTCGAAGAATTTTCTGTTATTCATAACAAACAAATCCAAACAATAAAATCCGATCTCAGGTCCCGATAAACGGCTAATGAATGTCTCGATTTTCATCTTTTGTTTCACTGAAAGTCTGTTTTTCAATAGAAATCTATTCAGAAGTGGAAGGGATTTATGGGTCGTTTTGGTCATTGAAGCGCACATGTAATTGAGACCACCCGTATAACAGAAACAAAGTAAACAATTTAAAAAACTAAGAATCTTCAAGAATATACTGGTAATACTTCCCCTCAGAATGAAAATTGAAAAATTGAATATCAAAGTAGAAGTAAAATAAATCAAAAATACTATAATTTTGTACATTTTATTCAATTCTTTCACTGATTTTTCAATAGACTTGTGTTTCTGTATTGCATTCATCAGTGAATTAAAGTTTCTATACTTAAGACTGATTTCAATTTGTTGGTTGACTTCAATGAATTGGTATTTCAGGTAAAGAATAAAAGTATAAATAATAACTGTATTCGAACTAAAAATTATGAAGACATGGAACGACCAAATCACTGTCAAAATGGTCCAGATTATGAGACACTTAAAAGACAATATGGATGTGTTCCCCAAATATGTAATAATAGAAGTTATGTTTAAAATAGTAGAACAGAAGAGTGCAAAGAAATAAATGGGTTGTCTTAACAAGTATTTTGTGATTAAATTAATATGAATTCCAAAATTAACTAAATTCTTAGCCGACAATTGGTTCTCATTCCTCTTGTGTTTGATATCATTGAGAAATTCAATTGAAAACAGAGAATGAGTTAATTCATTGTGAATGTTAATACCTCCGATGGCGAGGGCTAAGAAAGTGGCCACAATCATAATTGTTGATATAATTAGGGGATTTCCTATTAGATGTGATCCATCAGACATTATTACACTCACTTTATTACCAAAAGCGGCGCAGAATATGAATTTTAATAATACCAGGAATGTTGCCGTTCTTATAAGTATTGGGATTTTGTACCGACTCTTCGGTATGTTATGATCGCAATAGTGGTCCCAATCTTGAGCGATGAAGAAGTAGTTGTGGGCACAGAATCTCTCAATTCGTTTGATGCCAACTGCTCCCCAAGTCAGGTGATTCATAATTTTTGCCCATTTCCTCCTGGTTACAACTTCAGCTCTAATTTTTGCCAGTTCAAAACATCTCATCATTTTAATATTGATTTAAATCTTGTTTATTCCTTAGAATATTTGAATAAAATTGAAAATAGAAGATAGCTTTTATTAGAAAGTATCAAGATCATCTTTTTAGAAATTACAGGATTGAAAGAAGTTTCAGACAATTCGTGTCTTTATGTAATTAACTCTTGAAAATGAAATTACATTTTCCTGAAATAGAAATATTTGCATGTTAATTTCTAATTAAATTCATAAATTTTAGATATTACCCAAAGTTACACAAGCTCAATAATTTCGCAATGAGTTTTAATGAATTTTGATTGAAAATAATTATATTGATCATGATTATTCGAATAATTAGAAAATGTTTTAATATTGAAACAGAGAGCAAAACCGATTGAATGATAATATTTTAAACCGATTTTTGTACATGCACATTAATCTTCAATTTTTATGTAATAGAAAAATTCAGTTAATTGGGTTAATAATAATTTATTATTAATAAAGCACAACCAGATTATTGAATTTTCACCAAGTTTCTCTAAATTAGTGCAAATTGAACTTTTTAAAAGAGTCTCCTTAGAAGAAAATAATTGACAAAGAGTTGGCACAAAAAGTCGAAGAATTCCCTGTTATTCATAACAAACGAATCCAAACAATAGAATCCGATCTCAGATCCCGACAAATGACTTATGAATGCCTCGATTTTCATCATCTGTTTCAATGAAAGCCTGTTTTTCAATAAAAACCTGTAGAGAAGAGGCACCGATTTGTGGCCCGTTTTGGACACCAAAGCGCACATATAGTTGAGACCAGCGGTCAAACCGAAACAGTTTAGACAACAGAGAAAAGAGAAAATTCTCATTATTATACTGGTATTACTTCCGCTCAGAATGAAAATGGAAAAGTTCATGATTATAGTAGTCGTGAAGTAAACCAAAAATATCATAATTTTGTACATTTTGTTCAATTGTTTGACTGTTTTCTCAATAGAGTTGTGTTTTATTATTGCAATCATTAGTTGTTTGAAGTCCTGGTTATAAAAACTGATTTCGATTTGTTGGTTGACTTCAATGAATTGGTATTTCAGGTAAATGAGGAACGAATAGAAAATGACTGTATTTGAGATATAAACTGAGAATATATGAAATGACCAAATAATGGTCAGAATGAACCAGAATATGAGACAAACCAAAGAAACAATTGAAGGGTTCTCTAAATAAGTGATTATTGATGTTATGTTTAATAATGAACAACAGAATATTGCGAAAAAATAAGTAGGTTGTTTTAAAAAGTATTTTGCGAATACGTTAACTTGAATTCCAAATTTAATTGTATTCTTATTTGACAGTCGGTTCTCATTCCTCTTGTGTTTGATATCATTGAGAAACTCAATCATAAACAAAGAGTGAGTTATTTCATAATAAGTGATAAGACATCCAACGGAAAGGGCTAAGAAAGTGCCCACACATATGAGTGATGATATGATTAGTGGGTTACCTATCAAGTGTGTTCCGTCAGACATTATTACTCTTACTTTACTGCCATAAGTCGCACAGAATAGGAATCTGATTAACACAAGTAATGCTATGATTCTCATAAGTATTGGTGTTTTGTACCGACTCTTCGTTATGTTGTGATCGCAATATTGGTCCCAATCTTGAGCCGCGAAGAAGTAGTTTCGTGCACAGAATGTCTCAATTCGTTTGAGGCCAACAACTTCTTGAGTGATGTCATAAACGAAATTAGACCATTTATTCCTGGTCTTTGCTGTCACTCCAATCGCAACCTTTTTAAACTTATCACTCATTTTTCTAATTTTTGAATGTGTACTAACCTAAACAGTCAGGTGGAAAATATTATATGTTAAACTATAGAATTGAGAAAAAGATCAAGGTCAATATCGTGTCATAAAAATAGTAGAATCTGTATTATTAATTGATATAAACCATATAATTTGATCATTTATTATTATTTTAGGAAACTTGTTTTTAAGGTAAAATTATTAACTTGAGAATATTAATTAATGGTAATAAATTAATAATGATTATAATTTTATTGTTCAAATATCAAAGTATAATTTATAGTGGAATCTTTAAAAAACAAACAGAAAATGAAATACTGCTAATTTATCATCGATTTTATGCTTGGTTAATTGTCAAAAATTAATATACAAATAATTATATTTTATCATTGTAAATTGAGATTGATTATAAAAATATTATTTGAGGACATGGACAACTTAAATTCCTCAAGTTAATTAAAAAAGATTAAGAAGTCACAAAGAATTACCAGATTAATTTTCACGGATAAATTGAACAAATTCTCTAAGATTGTATAAATTTTAGGTATTAAAAGAGTCGCCTCAGGAGGAAGTAATTGGCAAAGAGTTGACACAAATAGTGGAAGAATTCTCTTTCATTCATAACAAACAAATCCAAACAATAGAATCCAATATCAGGTCCCGACAAACGGCTGATGAATGCCTCGATTTTCATCTTCTTCTTAACCGACAGTTCGTTATTCAATGAAAAACTTTGAAGAAGTGAAAGGGATTTGTTGGCCATTTTGGTCACCGAAGCGCACATGTAATTGATAGCAGCGGTTAAACCAAAGCATATTAGGGCGCAGAAGAAACAAAGAATCCTCATGAATATGCTCGTATTACTCCCATGAAGAATGAAAATGCAAAAATTCATTATTATGGTTGTGGCAACATAAATTACAAATATATTGATCTTGTTCATTTTGTTCAATTTTCTCACTGAAATCGAAATAGAGTTGTGTTTCAGTATTGCATTCATCAGTGAATTAAAGTTTCTGTTTTTAAGACTGATTTCAATTTGTTGGTTGACTTCAATGAATTGGTATTTCAGGTAAAGAAGGAACGAATAGAAAATAACTGTATTTGAACTGTAAATCGTGAAGATATGGAACGACCAAATTGTTGTCAAAATGATCCACAATATGAGACACACCAAAGACAATAAGGTGGGGTTCTCCAGATGAGAAATAATTGAAGTCATGATAAATATTACTGAATTGAATGCACCAAGAAAATAAACTGGTTGCTTCAACAAGTATTTGGTGAAGATATTGACATGAATTGCAAATTTGTTGCCATTTTTAGCCGACAATCGATTCTCATTCCTCTTGCGTTTGATATCATTGAGAAATTCAATTGAAAACAAAGAATTAGTTAACTCAGAGTAAATATAAAGACTTCCAACACATAGGGCTAAGAATGTGCCAACAGATCCGAGCGATGCTATGATTAGTGGGTTACCCATCAAATGCGATCCGTCAGACATTATTATTCTCACTTTATTTCCAAAAATGATACAGAATATGAATTTTAATAATACGAGGAATGTTACGAATCTTATAAGTATTGGGATTGACCGCCGATTCTTGGGTATGTTGTGTTCGCAATAGTTGTCCCAATCCTGTGCCACTAAGAAGTAGTTTCGAGCACAGAATGTCTCAATTCTTTTGAGAGCAATACTTTCCTGAGTTATGTTATGCATAAAATTAATCCATTTTTTCCTTGTTTTTGATGTGACTCCAATCGCATACATTTTATTCGTTTCATTCATTTTAAAAATGCTTTGAATTATCGAAAATATAGAAATTCAATTCAATAGACGATGTTTTACCTTGCACAGTCAAATGGAAAATAGTCTAAAAATAACACAATAGAATAAAGAAAATTAAAAAGTTCAATATAATGTCCAAAAATAATAGACTTTTTGATATTAATTGGTATAGATCACGTATCTAGATCATTTATTATTTTATTCAATTTGATTTTAGAAATCATAATAAACTTTAGAAAATAAATTAAAGATAATTAATTGATTTTGTTTATAATTTCATAGATTGCGTCTTCAACATTGACTGAATATTTTTTCAAATCAAACACAATTGCATTTTCTGATAGAAATTATGATTAATTTTTATAAATATTAAAAACAAGGTCTAATAATAATATAAACACATCAATAGAATTTTAGTCATAAGAATCAAAGCATAAGCTAAATTTTCTATTGAAATTTTAATGATTAATTTGTAAGATGATATATTGGGGAAAAAAATTTTCATCTGATTTAAATTTATTTTTTCGTCCGTTATCTTATGGATATGTAAGCATAATAATTTATAATCATGTTGATTTATTTCTGAAAATTCGTAAGAATTATCTTTAATAATTACTAAACATTGATTAGTAATCATTTTTTCACAGAACTCTTCTTTGAAATTCTGTTTACATTGAGATAGAAATTACGGAGAAATCGATTAACGAATTATTTAAACAAAAATATTTTCAATAATTTAGTCTTTTATTAATTCTCTATATTTAAGACAAGATTTTTCTATCAAATATTAATAGCAAACAAACTTCAAGCAATTCAATACTTAGAAAAAATGTTCAAGTTAATTGTCATCATATTCTGTATTGGTCTGTCCATTGCCTGCCATAATAATGGGTTCAATGGCTGCAACAAAGACGAAGAGTGCTGTTCCATGTATTGTGACCTTCAAACGAGACAATGCAAACAATCAAGAAGTTTCTTACCAGTTTCATCATGTAAGTTTATTTTAAATTCTAAATTGATCCTGTTTTTATCAGTTAATTGATTTACAGTCGATAAGCCGCGAATATCTCGCCGTAAAAGAGGTATTTTTGACGCAATGACTAATGAATTGCTGAAATATCGGAATATTTCAGCACATGCACAACCACAACAAGTAGTGAATTTTGATTTAAAGCAAAACCTGACTATTCTGTGCAGTGGAAAGTTTATAAGGAATACGAACAATCAACTTGACTCTTTTACGAAACGGCAACTTGTTACAATTTCCCAGTTAGTGGCCTCATCTCTAATAAATGGAACTGATAACTTAGAGTGCAAGTTGCTAATTATCTAGAACAATTTTGTAACCAATTTATTGAATAAAATGATGGCACTTAATAGAAATATTCAATCTTTAAATAATTTGATAAAGCTTGATAATTTAACAAGAAAAATTGGAATAAATAGAAAAAATCTTGTATTTTGTTTATTAAAAAATGAAATAAAAGAAAAACAAGATAATTTTTGATAAGATTCTTAAAAAAAGTTAATAGTTTATTCATGTAATTTTTGAATAGATTTTCTAACTTTTGTAGTCATAGTAACCTTTGGTTTGTTTATAAACAATTTGTTGAAATCATTTTTTCAATGTTTAGTTTCCAGCATTTATTTACTAATTGAATCACTGAATACTCATAATTTCAAACAATCAAGATAATTTATTTGCCTTAAATTTATTAGTTACGGATTTAAAGATGAGTTTTATCAAAGTCAATGACATTTTCGATGAATTGAGTGATGAAAACAAAAGACTAAAACAATGTCTAAGAGTTTTGATTGAATACAAGAATTTCATTGATTTTGTTTTCAATAAAATTAATACTAATTTAGAGACAATTGAATCACAAAAACTTAATGATCTTCGCAAAGGTGTCGAAGACGTGTTAATAACCAATGATTTGATGACAATTTTGGTCAAAAATGAGACCAAAAATAAGAAAATTGATCAAAAGGGTGATATATTGGTCAACAAATGTATTAATCTGAAGAATGATGTAAAAGTACCATGGAAGAAAGTTGGTGATGCCTATGTCTGCGGATTTGTTGGCTGCGGTAAAGAGTATTCCTCGAAATGTGGGTTTGATTATCACCTGAACTCTCACTCAAAGAAATACGTCTGCGATTTCGAGGACTGTTCTTATAGGACAGGAATAAGAAAGACATTCAAAGAACACTTGAATGTCCACAAAGACGTCAAACCGTTTGAGTGCGGTCTCTGCGTGAAGTCATTGTCTTCGAGGAAGAGTCTCTCAAATCATATGAAACTCCACGAGAGCTCAGACTCTCCACTGGTCTGTGGTATCGATAACTGCAGCAAAACTTTTGAAAATGAGTTTCGACTAAATCTCCACAAAAAGCGAAACCATTTGCAGGAAAAGAGGTTTTCCTGCGATTACACGAACTGTGGCTACAGATCTGTTAACAAAACGTTTCTGAAGATCCATCAGTTGTCGCACTCAGAGGAGCGGCCCTTCGCCTGTGAGGTCGACGGATGTCTTGTGTCTTTCAAAACACGATCTTTACTAAAGAAACACAAAATAACTCATACTATGGACAGACCTGTTGAGTGTCCGGTCGAGGGATGCGGTAAAACATTTAAAAGTTCAGAGACTTTAAGGAAACACAAATACAATATTCATTCGGGAATTATACACCGTTGCAATTGGCCAGGGTGTGACTTTCAGACAAACTGCAACAGATCCCTCCAGAGCCATATGTATGTCCACAGCAGTGAGAGGAACTTCCACTGCGAATGGCCCCAATGCGGCAAAAGCTTTAAGAAGAAAATCAATTTAACCCATCATTCAAGGATTCATACAAATGAGAGGCGGTATGCCTGCAGTTGGCCCGG
>JAQIXD010000765.1:0-21198 GCA_034699985.1 Minunthozetes semirufus | reverse complement strand
TGTTTGACCGAAAATATCGATAAATAGATTCAAATTTTAGACATTTTTTGCCACAAATTCTCAAAACATTACAAAAATTATTTCGATTTAAAGTAAAATAAAACTCAAATACAGTCTTAAAGTGTCTTTGAATAGATTTTAATGATAATTATCTTCTGTTAAATACAATTCAAGAGTTGATAACCAATTAAATAATTATTTGTGAGAAATGTCTTAAGACTTGACGACAAAAAAAAAAGGTTTAATACAAAATAGAATCAAATGAAGACTTTTTGATTTCAGAGGGACAGGAGGACAGCCATAAAGGAACGGGTGGTCACCTATTTAGTCCAACTGACTTTGGGTGTGTCGTTATGTTCGGTCAGACTCTCTAAATGGCTGTTAAACTCTTCGACCCGTTGTTTGTGACTCTTTGACTCATAATCCGTTATTATTATTATTATTTGTTTAATTAAACAATTTTATGTGCAAGGTTAATTTGGCTATTTTTAAGGAATTCCTATGAGTTATCTCTCTATTTTTCTAGGTTAATAGACGATATGGAAAATTACTGGAGCACCTTGCTACTAGTCTTGATCTTTTGCAGAGCGCAGTGAACTCTGAAATGAATGATTGTTTCCAATGGATATCCGGTGTAATCCTTTCTCGCCTTTTCCAACCAATATTTTGCATCTTTGAACGAATATAAGGCTAACTTGGTCAGACCCAATTCTAGGGATGCCTCCGGGGGTAGGAATATGTTTTCTTTTATGTTGTTTTCGCTTGAATAATTAAATGATCATGTTACTTTTTGCTTATAGTTCGGAATATCCCATTTGAATGGAAATTGTCTCACTTTTTAAGTATTTTCTCGAAGTGAGTCTGAGCTTCGGAGTAGAGACCCATCTCTTTGAGACAAATTCCTTTCATAAACATTAACATCAAATAGTTTTCATCCGATTCTTTGAGTTTATCTATTTTTTGGATTAAATTCAAGATTACTTCCCTCGCAATCCATAGTTAATTTAACTGATAAACTGACCCTTGACTTGAAATTTTCCAATTTCTCTATCGATTCTTATGATCATTGGTTTAATGAGATTCTGGTTATTAGAAACCAATGAATAGATATTCCAAATATAGAAGAGTTCCTAATATTATGTAAATTCATATTTGATTTAAAACTTATGATAAATCTTTGATTAATTGATTTACTGACAAAAGCGGGTAAAATCAAAGTCTCGTTTTGCCGGAAATATGTTTCTGTGCGAACGCAACAGTATTTTTCTGGTGGTATAGTCTTTCCCGCGTATCTGATCCGCAGTGAGGGCACAGACCTATCAAACAATTTGCTGATTAATTCGATAATTATTTGTGAAATAAAAATCAATACTTGAAAAGGTTTGATACGCTTTTCTCCATATCATGTCTGTCCTCTTCGATCATTTTCATGTACAGGAAAGTTGCCTCTTGGTATGCAAATGTTGCGGGTGACCAATGGCACTGTCGGCCCAGTATTGAGGCATATTTGGCAGCGGAATCCCATTCGCACTTAACTCTGGTTTTGAGAAACAAAAGCAAAAAATATTTATTCATTTGTTTTGATATTATTATCGATAATACAATCGATTGAGAGTTAAGTTAACAAATAATATGAGGAAAACAACTAACGCGTGACTCCATAGGAGTTCCCAAAAGCAAATGTTATGCAACTGTTTTAGTTCGCTCTGAACTGTAAGGCATTCCTCGTAAACAGTGATCGCGCTATCGATGTGTCCTTTCATCTGAAGAATGCGAGCCTTAAACCACAGAAACCATGCGCTCTATAATTGATAACAAAAAGTGTTGAGTTTTGGGTTATTTTCTAATTTTCCAAATACTTTATCAAATTTCTTGAGCTCTGTGTCCACAATCTGTTGCACTCTAATGAGATTGCCCTGTCCCAATCCAAATATTTGCTCCATATAGCACTCGTAGGCACAGATGACCAGTTCTGCTAAGAATTGTCGTAAACTCTTCTCGTTATCTGCCGTTTGGTTTAGTTGTTCCAAACCCATAGTCTTAGAGCCGGAAAATCCCATGAATTGGAGCAGTTTAAGCACCTTTTGTGGTAAATGGGAGACAACCAGATTGAGTGCACCCATACCTAAACGAATACCGGACTCGAAGTGCATTCTCGCGCTTTGGCTCTCCCATTGAGTCCGTCTCTCCAGGATTAACATACACTCTCTTTGAAGAGCACCAAGATCAATTTATCGTTAATTTGAATTATTGATATCTATTAATAGATTAAATATCAATTACTTGTAACTGGTGTTTGATGAGCGGACACGGAGTGCGCCCTTCACTAATGATATGAGGCTCTGATCGCCAAAGAATGTGATTAAAGCAATCATTAGCTGCTGTTCCGCATAAATCAGCTCTGAGTGGACCTCATCTGAAGATTGAAATCATTATTATTAAGTAATAATCAAATTAAGTGAATGAATACCATCGCTATAATCGTTGTAATCAGTCCTACAAACAAATTTTGAGAGCGTATTGAAAGCACCGGATCTTCTAGTCTTTGCGCAAAACTCTTGGGTTAGTTCACAGGTTTTGGTGGCCGTCTCTATCTCGGGCTGTCATACAAACAGTGAAAATAAGATCATTTTTGTTTTGGACACACCTTTTCCAGAGTCATAATTGCTTTAACGAACTGAATCAGTGATTTTGTGTGCAAATGATATAAACTCTTTTTGGACCACTTATTGCAAAAACCAAGAGCTCTGTTGTATTGGTTTTTGGTCAGCAGTTTCATTGATTCTGTGCACTGTTTGAGGCTTTCCTCCAGATTCGGGACAATTCTTGAAGTATTCAAAACTCTTAGAAAAATGAGTAAACAAATAACAAACTCACGGCTTGTCATCGAAGTCAAGATAATTCTTGTAAACTATTTGACTCTTCTGTTCGTTAAAGTCATCGCAAAACTGAATTACAAATAAAATTTACTGATTAAACAAGTATTCAAATAATAATATAAAACGATTATTATAAAAATTTCTAATTTTACCTGAGTATCCATTTTGGTAAACAATAGTTACCTTTCGCTAAACATTTACAATAATTGTTGTGTTTGAGGCACCAAATGAGTGATCAAATGCCTGTTTTTCTATGAAATTAACCGCACTATTCAAGGATAAAATGGACGTAATCTTGCATTTAATGAACTTTTGTTTGTTTGAAAACAGTTATTCTTAACTGATCTATGACTTAATGATCTGATTCACCTAATGTATGACATGGAATCTTTTATTAAGTATGCCCAAAGTACAGGCATTTTTTTAAAGACTTAAACCTGGGTCATTGGTTTCACATAAACTTGCACAGACCTCTCGAAGGGAAGGGTATTAATTGAGAAAAATAGAATGAATTCACTGGAAAATTGATCAAGTTTCAATAATAAAAATTTGAAGATAATGCTTCTAATTTGATTTTACCACCCTTTGGCCATCTCTTAATCTTAACTCTATTAACTTGTTTATTATCGATGACTCAATTTATTGGCAAATAGCTTACCTTTCAATATGAGACAGGTAAATATGCCGAATCACATTAATCAAGTTAAATAATTCAAAATAAACAAACTCAAAGTGATCAATGATCATGCATATTTCAATACAAATTTATTATAAAAATAATCAAATATTTATATAATATATAATAAGAAGATTAAAATGTGAAACATTATTATCATATCATATAAGCGATAAAATTATAAAAATTGTAATCAAAGAAAAAACTGTATTTATATTAAAGTATTTTTCAATTAATCTGTCAAAGTTAGAAAGTCTAAAACAGAAGCACCATGGCAAGTTTCCTTGAATATCCATTTGAACCCAGCCCTGGGTTTATCCGATTCTTTGAACAACTGTTTGCTCCGAAGGGTTCGTATACTTTCCTGACTTGAATGGTGTTCGCGAACCATATTTACTGTAGAAAGTGACCTTACACTGGTTCCTCTGACCTGTTCTCGGGTCAAATGTCTGGCACTTGGAATAGGGCGGGATATATAAGTGCATCGAAACGGCCGGATAGGTGTGACTCCTGTTCTCGACTCGATGTAAACCAATTGAGTCTTAAATTGAAAAATCATTAATTCTTATGAATTGATTTCAGACTCATCTGAATCATACCATTAATGTAAGCGACATCATTGGTCTTCAGCTGATTCTCTTCGAGAACCTTCATCTCTGGTACCTTAGAGTCCTCCACTTCTGCCTGTTTTTCATTGTCGGGCCATTCAAAGCGGATCTCATGAAGACTTCCGGACAGCATCTGATCGTTAAATCATTTGTTAAAATTCACACAAATATTTGCTTCGATAAGAATTGGGTTTATTTATATCGAAACAAATCAAAGTTATCATGGTTAATTGTAAATACATACTTTCATGAAGCAATGGGCGTCTGAGTGGTCGTGAATACTTGACCCCTGTCCTTCCGACCAACACAACAGCATAAGATTGTATTTGCCATTTCCCTTATCAACCAAATTCCTGGTATACCTAACAAACACACAAACAATCAGTTTATTTATATCTATCAGATATTTGAGCAGAAAGGATGTGCGTATATGTGCAAGGTGCAAGCTAGAATTGACTAGATTTTAGATATGACTCCCTAGACATCAGTGAGAAATTGTTGAAAGATTAGATTAACTCTAATTTAAGGGAATTTCTTCTTAATTGTAAGAGAATAGAAGGAAGTCATCGAAATGGTGAGACATTTAGTCTATTAATTATCTTGTTTTGAATTTTTGTTTTTTCTCTGATTATTCTGTTTTAACTCAAAACAAGATAAGTTTCGCAAAAAAATCGGAATAAGATAATACAGGATTTCGAAATCTATTATTTCATATACTGTATCCAAACACTCGACAGGCCGTCCCCCACACGTCTTCCACATTCTAGAAAAATACTTTTTTTCAGGTGAGACGGATCAAAGTTCAATATTTTCTTTTTAATAGAGATTTTAATGCAATTTTCAATGATTATCTATCAAGTTATCATTAGAAATTAGATATGATTTAGAGTTTGCACGCTTTTCAAGTTATACTTGATATTATTTTGATAAAATGGGTCCTTTGTACGGATGGTGATAACACCTATCACATCCTTTCTATGACGTGCGGAGGACAGACACAAACATTTTCTCCGATTATTTATCGGTTACCACTCAATCAGTCATTGATTTGGAAATTACCATGCTAATTAAAGAATTTTATGGGACAATAAGTAAATAAGATTAACATTGAGTTTTAGCACGATAAAAATTGAAAATTTTAAACTTGGTTAGCCCTAGACATTAATTTTCTTGAATAAAAAAATAAAAAAATTGAAATACCCTTAACCATCATAAAATATCCACTATGAAAGATAAATTATTTTCGCACTAAAGATCAAGGTAATTATCAAAGACAAGTCAAATTCTTTTTTTCAAAGAATACCTGAAAATCTTTCAATTTTTAATAATTTTCATCATTGAAAAACACCCAGCACATCATGAAAATTTCCAAAATGCAAACAAATTCAATAAATTAATTAATAACAAGGTAATTTTAAATAGAATCAAGAGTATAATAATACTTATGTCTGTCGAAGTGCGCGTATTTTTTCCAATCAATTGGATTACTCTTATAAGAGAGTAACAGCTTCTGAACGTAGTCCACATCAACGGTATTGCTGTCGAAGACTGTCCTCAAATTGTTGACCAATTCGTCGAACGAATTGATGATCGGAACCACTTTGTCTTCGCTGTTCATAATTAAGGATTAATTTATTGAAATCCAATAAAAAAGATTAGTTTTTCCGAAACAGAAATCAATTATTGAAATGTAATTAAACTTCTCATCAAAAATATGAGTAATTAAAAGATAAGACTTTCTAAAGTGAAGCCACACTTATATATACACTTATAGACACTTATATAGCATTCCTATCGATTTGCTTATCAACAGATATGAAGTCAATCAACAGTTTTCTTGATTATCACTACAACTGATTCTTTAGCCGCAATTATAATCAGTTTTTTCAAACATCTTCTGATGAGTTGTTTTATCCAAAAACAAAACTCTAAAGAAAGATAACTAAAGATCAGGGATGGAGAGTAGGAAAACCTCTCGCAAACAAAAGACAAATGACGTGCAATACTCCCCCTATAAGGGAAAAATGAATTTAATTTTGATCTTGGACAAATTCATGTATTTTTAACAGTAAAAGTCATGTTTAAGATTGAATTTCTTTCTTTCTATGGTATATAAAATAATAAATAACCAAAGGTATGGCCCTTCCTTCAATAGACTGTTTATCCTAGACTCCCCCCCTTTGAACATCCCTGTTGAAGCTCTTGAATAAAATAACCAAAAAATATTAGAATTAATTTATTTTAAACAATTATTCTGAGCTTTTAATTAATGAATTGAAAAAATTCCAGTTTATTCAGAAACCAAAGGGTTTTGTGTTTTTGCGAAATAAAATTCCATAAATTGTTTATCGATTCAAAGGCTTTAAGATTTAATTATACTAACAATGGGTTACTTTAAAAGCAATTATTCACTGACGAAAGCATATAATTTTTCCGTCAAAAACAAACCAATTTTTCAAACAGTGACTCATATATCCATATTTAATTGAGCATGATAATTTTGTTTTGTGTGTCTGTGTCTATTAGAAGTAACTCATTTGAATAGAGGACCAGATTTTCGCTTTTAGTTCGTGATTTGAAAATCGGGTCAATGCAAGTGAGGGACGGAATAGGACGGGTATAAAGAGGACTTATTAGTGAATAATTAATTGATTAATAAAATTAATTAAACAAGTCGTGAGTCTCTGGTAATTCATGGAAATTATTTTTATTCGCTCATTTTAATTTTAATTTTATTAATGTCAAATTGATTAATTGTGGTGAGCATGGAAAGTTTTTTCAACTTTTCTACGTCTACCTGAAATGGAAATGTTCAATTTTTAGACTCAAACTTTCAAGCATGATCAAAAATGAGACTTTTGCCAAGTTTTTGAATTATATTATATTTTTTAACTTGAATCAATTCAAATACCTGGATAGGCTCAATAAAAATTCAAAATAGCCAGCACACACACACACACTTTTTATCTTGATATTTCATCTAGCCATCATAGGAGAGCCATCAATATTTGCAATTGTTAAAAAACATTGAGTTTTGCATTTATCAAGATGATTATTTGAAATGTTTGCAAACAAAAAATCTATGCCTAACATAATTACGGCTAAAATAGTATCTATTGTTTATTATCTGATTTATTGATTCATTCATAAAATAAATAAATTGTGATTCAATTCACTAAAAACCAGACAAAACTGGACCAAAAAGTTCATTCATTGATAAAAACCTGAATTTTGTTTAAACAAAAAATCACTCAAAACTTCAAAGCAATTGATCGTCAAATCGATTGTCAATAAACTAGGAATCAAAACATTGAAACTAAAAATTGAAAAATAATTTAGACCAGAATAACATAATGGATAAAATATTAATTAACCATGCTTAAATTAGAGTGAATATCATAGAATTTAGTGAAAAATAAAGTGACCAAGAACAGATTTTTAGAAATTATCCTTTTTTATTGAACACACAATTGACGTACAAATGGCTAATACTTGAAATATGTGTAGAAATAGATGTGAAGGCAAACAAGAAATGCGAAATAGTCTAAAATGTTTGTTAATAATGGCATCAATTCATTGGTGTTTAAGTTGTCTGAAGACCTGTCGTCCCGTTTTGTCCAAATGCTAATTGCGTTTACCATTAGTGCAAAATAGGGTAAGAAATAGTATGAAACAAATCAACTGAAACGTCCAGTTGGGCAACAAATTTGATGACCCATTGCAGGAGACGCCCGTATGGGTGAACGTCCACTTCACCTGATTTGAGGACAGACAACGAGTATCTGTTTTGGTGGCAAACATTAATCATTAATCAATTGGTCATAATTAGTGACAATAGTGACAGTGGTGTCCAAACGGGTGTAGCAGAACAGACACTTCTGAGACCTACTGACCCCTCTGGACATCACTTGTCTTAAGTGTGAGCAATGGTTAATACAAACCCTGACAGTCGGTGTTTGCGCTGATCTGTTGGGCCGACTGTGAGTTGAGACTAACTGTGAAGTAAAAGGGAGGACAGGACTCGAATGTCTTTCCCTGACAGGGGTTCTTAACAGTGAACTTGAGTTCTCCACCGTCATCCTTGGCTTCGTCGCAACGCCTGTCGTTGTTCTCCGGATTCATATATCTGTCGAAACAGACTTTGATTTTTGTTTTCTCTGCTTTGAACTGAAGAACAAATTGATTGATGAGTTTTCTAATAAACTATTCATTAATTCTTAGTTTACCTTCAAATCAATGTTGTAGCTCTTGATGAAATACTCAGGGTACATCGCCCAGTACTGCTTATAGCCGGGTGTTAGGAATCCCTCATAAGTCTTGTCCTCTGACTTCTTGACCCGACATTCGTTGTGTTGGAATACTTGCGGCGTTTGGCATAACTTATTCACTAAATCCCTCCCACTTTGTTGGGCCGCATCTAATCCCTGTCCAACAGGAATCCAATCCTCGTCTCTTCTCAAGAGGTCTTTGATATTGTCCTGATTGAGTGTCGCCATAAAGAAGGTGACGTCTCTGTGCTCGTATTTGAGCCTCCATTTAAAGTCTTCGTACTTTCGTTTGCTCTCTCTGTCGTTGTTAACAGGTTTAAGGTTACCATAATCAAACCAGATGAAGCTCTTGGAGGGCACTCCTGATAAGTCTGCTTTCTTCAGCTCAAACTCCATCAAAGTTCTATTAATCAGTTCCATTAGGGTTGGCTTATCCTGAAGACTCATTTGTCCTAAAAGTAGATAAATATTTTCACCATGCTCATTCATCATTTTCATAAAGTTCAGTTACTTACTGTTGTCAAACCAGGCGGCCCTACAGGAGGCGCATTGAGATGAGGTTGTGTTGTATGCCAGAGCATAGAGAGGAGGGTTGAGCTGAACATTATTGTCGTCGACTATACTTGGATTTGACGAACCCAGAGCATTGACCAGAACAGTCACCGAACCGGCATTTCTGCCCAAATTCAGTGATTTGACGACTTGTGTGACGATTTCGATCTCTTCTTCATTGCCTCCTCCACTACCGCCTATTCCCTGCGCCGGCATATTGTCTAACAGGAAGAATATGTCAGATGAAGATTCACATGGGGCGGTCCTTATATCTGTTCCTACTGGAGGGTTACAAAAGTCTCTTTCATCTGTAAAATGATCAAATTAATTATCTTGGTGAATTTTAATTACAGAATAGGTAGGGACAGACCACTAGATTTGTCAGTTCCGGCTTTGTTGAGGTATTGATAAAAGTTAGCCCACGTTTCGGCCACAAAACCGGTCAATTGGTTATCAAAATACGAGTTCTCATAATAGACACCATTCCAGACACGGATGTAGTTCTCGGCCTCTCTTTGGATCTTATTCTGGAGTTCACCGATCAGTCCGTAACCACGATTGCAGACACCGGAGTCAGTGGCCAGACCTCGAGGAGAGTAATATTGTCTGAGAAGTTGACTCAACTTTATTTGTGGGTTTTGCTGAAGAATTGTCGGTATTTTTCTGCCCAAATTCCAGCCGTCGAGTCCGCCCCTGAGCTCAGCCAATGTGGCCAGAGTTCCGTTACTCGTCAATTGATATCTGGTCTGACAGGCGGTTGAATTCCACTCTCCTGTGGCTCCAAATAGGACGGTATCTGTCGGTACTTTAAGGCCAACGCCTGCGTCAATGCCTAAGAGGTCAGAAAGAGTGACCGCCAATAAGGGATCGATCTGTCCGTCGGTGACCTTATCTGAGTCGAGGTTTGTTATTGTTTTGATCAGATCCCGAACAGATCGAGTAGTGGGTGAGAGGAGGCCAACGGCTGCGCCCAATAAGACACGATTGGCTGCTATGGCGGTGTACTTATCGTTTCTAAAACTGGCCACACCTTTCTCTCGGGGCCTTCTGGTCATTCTCAACACGTTTTGTCCGACATTTAAACTGTTATTTAGATTACAATTAATTGACTTTCAATAAAAGGGTTGTTTTGGTTCTTACACCGGAGGCCTATAGATGTCCGCCCTTTTGACCCTTTTGTTGTCATTGGCTTTGATGGCATCGGAATCGCTTTCAACTGATTGTGTCTTTGAGTCCAAAGGCTTCACGACCTCTGGTTTCATAGGTTGTGGCTGTGGTTTGGGCTGCGGCTGTTGGACCGCAACGTTAATGGTCTGACCCGCAGTCTTGTCTTGAGTCGATCCCGAAGCCTTTGGCGCACTCGGAAGGAAACCCGACTGAACTGCTTTTGTTTGGTTTGTTTTGCCCGCGAAAAGGGATCTGTTGTCCGGTTTGACGGGTGCTCTCGACATATGCACCTGTTTATGATAGGTGTGCAGCACGTCCTCGTCATGTCTGGCCGTTTCATTGACGGTATGCGATAGCGTGAAGAAAAGGGCGCACTTCTCGTCTTCTGTGAGCGCGTCTTCGGGGAAGTCTAGGTTTCCGACAGCACTTCCCGCTGAGGACTGCATTATTTCTTCGGTAATTCTTTTGTGTTTGATCTCCACCTGAGACACCATATTAGAGTTGCCCACCATCTGGAGGCCATCGATATGGAACCTAAATCATCAATTTATGAATTAATCTTGATCATTTATCAAGATAATAATTCGAGTTTTTCATCATAATTATGGTATTCTTGCAGATTATTGTCACTTCTTTGAAATATCATGGTGAAATATTTTGTTGATGGGTCATAGAAGGTATAATTTGTTTCTTCAGAGATTAATAGGCGTGGTGTGTTTAAAATAGCATGGTATTTTTAATTTTTGAATTAAAGCTCAAAGTTTTGAATTTAAATTAATTTTCAAGAATTTTTATAAGAGTTTGATTGTGACATAATCGCCATTTGTCTCTAATTATTCCTATTTCACCTAGTTCATTATTTAATTAAATTTATTTAATCATAAATCGCTCAATTTCTCAGGCATGATAAGGTAAAAAATTGTACCTGTTCAAAGTAACCTTATCAATCTTAAAGATAGACAATTCACTCATTTCACAATATGAGTGAAATCATAGTAAATGATACGTGACTTAAATCACTTGAAAACGTGACATTATTCTAGACAAACACATCTATAATTTCACCAAGCTAATTTTAAAGTAACATTTAACTTTTACCAGGCAGAAAAATAAACAAAATGCTTGTTCAATTACCTTCGTAGTATAAGTATCACAATTTGTTGTGCATTCAATTGCGGTAATTTGAGCTCAACCTTCTCTATCAAAGAGATCATGTTCTCGATGGAGAGGCCCACCGGGTACATCTGACCCAGTGTCCATGGTCTTCTGTCGTAGGTCTCATTAAAGCACCGGTCGTTAATCAATTGGTGGAACTTCTCCATTGGCACAGTTATGCACACAATTGATGCCACAGTTAATGAAAGTATAACTAAAAGTCTTAATGAATTCATTTTGTTTGAGTCGAGGATGAGATGAGTGATGAGTCGAATGTGAGGAACAACTTCTAAGAACAGTTGAAAACAAATAAGAGATCAATTCATTGAGTAGTAAAATGACTCCGATTATTGAGCAGAGAATCTATTCTACTCTTGATTAGGAGCGGACTTAATATAAATACAATTTTTTAAGTTTAATCGCTTTAAACGTTAGGATACAGTAATCGGAAGTTATTTTTACCGGCTATTAGTCAGACGATAATAGGTTAGACCCAAGAGTTTGCTCTGAATTATGCTTTTTTATGATTACAGAGATATTACAGTAAGTCATAGCAAATAGATTTCGGTTGATTGGAGACCCACTCCATTGTCTTAAGCCTATGGCTGTTCATAACTTATGCCCTTTTCTCAGATAAGTTCACATTTTCTTCCACTCAGACTAATTCGAGAAGTGATTAGATAAGTGTTTACGTCTTTTTATGGCATATAAAATAATAAAATCACCATGCACAATCAAGGGATCGACTGCTACCTAGTTTAGAGAGTGTATTAAAAAGGGAGGTTAGGGATAACCCCCCTTAAAACCCTCAGAAGGAACTATACTTTTCATAAACATTATGTTAAAGTTTTTATAATAGAGTTATTATTTTTTAAAGACCAGGAATCTTCTTATTATTACCTGGCTATCCCTGAACAGCACTAAATATAGCCCTTAATCTTGTTTGTCTGCTATTTATTTAAGTGAAATTCAGTTTGAATTGAATTTTCTCAAACAAATGAATAATATTTGATATTAAATATTATTCTTAAGAGAAATGAGTATTGAATTTAACCTTAAATTCAATAATGATTTTTAGTTTCAATGTTTCAATAAAAGATTCTTTGATAATAAGGTGTTTATTAAATACATTAAATTCTTTGATAGATATCTTGGATACAGGATTTGAAATAATCGATTAAACCTATTATTCAAAGATAAATAACACTTTGGAAATGTTCAAAGTATTTTTCAGACGCCTCTCTCTCACCAAATACCTGATCCTTATTTGGCACTCATTTTCACTCAAAACAAATACTGAATCAAATATTTTGGTCAAACATTAAATGCATTACACCTGAGATGGAAACTATTGATTAGACGTTTAAT
The DNA here is from genome assembly GCA_034699985.1 of Minunthozetes semirufus. NCBI lineage: Eukaryota > Metazoa > Arthropoda > Arachnida > Sarcoptiformes > Punctoribatidae > Minunthozetes > Minunthozetes semirufus. The sequence continues at coordinate 8,525 of JAQIXD010000765.1, read as the reverse complement.
TAGAATTCGTGTTTTAATTCAATAATAAAGTTTGTTTTGAAATCTTATCCATCAAATATGGATTAGAAATGTTTGCGTTTGATAACTCAATGAATACCTTTCCTATGAATACCTTTCCCTCTGAATAGCAAATTCAATGAAATACTTTTGTGGTGAAACTAAAGGTTGATATTAGCTGTTAATTAACAGGTTAATACTGTTTTTAAAAATGTTCCAGAGTAATTTGTCAATCATTTTGAATTTCCATTTGATCTTGCATAAAATGAGATAAAATTATCAATTATATTGAAGAATTTTAATCCTGTTTGAACAATTCAAATAATACCGGCTTATGGTTTATATGAGTAATAAAATATTTGGAGCATTAATTCATTAGTTAAGTGCCGGTGAATTATTCTGACAGTTAAATAAGAAAGGTTAAACAAAATTTTACTTTTATCTGACTCATTATTTTTATTTTTCAACGTGGCTTTAATCATTATAAATCATGCTAGATTAATTTAATACGCGAAACTATTTAATAAACATATCTAAGGATGTAATGCAAGAATAAAATACAAATTCATTGCTTAGAAACAGCGAGTTATACATCAATTCTCTATAAATTATTAAATTAGCATGATCAATTGAGGAATATTCTTTTTGAAACAGATTTTATTCAAATGTATAGCGAGTTATAAAGTAATAAAAGTGAGTTACAGGTAAGCATTGACTTACCTTTGAAAGGATGAGTTGGAAATTATCGGCAAATTTTAAATTTGAATTTATTGTGGAACTGAGTCCACGACAGTCCACACCCTTCTTATCTAACGTTGATATGAATGATAGGAAAGAAATAATAATAATTCGTTAACTCATGGGTCGGAGTAATAGGAAGGCATACAAAACACTACACAAAATATAATTCAATTTAATGACAGCACAAAAGTATTTCGATAATCGCTTGGAAGCAAAACATTTACTTTTTTTAGATAAATATTTCTCAGAACTCAACTAAAAGTGCTTTTTCTCTCTCTTTCTCTCTCAAAATCAGACATTTTTTTTACTGGGGATTAGTTTTGTTATCTATTCTGTGTTGTCCAACACTTCAATGGGGGTTATTTGAGATCGAATATTAACCTAGATAAATTAGAAACTGAATCTTTTTCCATAGACTTTTCCTGAATATCTATAATGTTTTTAATTTGATTATATTATGAAAAAGCATTGCTTTTCCATTTTTCTAAAAACAAGGTGTTTTCCACACCCTGTGCACCACTGGACTGAGTGCAGAGTTCAGGATAAATAGGAAATTATAATTTCTGAGTACTTTATTATGTTTTTGCAAATTGTTTCCATAAAAAAATGACTCAGATTATTGTGAATCGCATTCAAAATATTTATTATTTTTTGTCCACAAAAATCAATTAAAAATTTTGAGTCATTCTGATGTTATTCAAGATAATATGCAAAGTTACCATGGTTAAAATTAGCCAAATTATTGAGAAAACAGACGATAATTAGATTTATTTATTATTCTTGTATAAAAACGGTCTGCACTGTAAGGGTTTCCCCATATTATGGAGGATCAAGGTGTTTTGAACCATGATAAAAATTTAGGCTCGAATTTTATTCAAATTTTATTCCTGTAAAAGTACAAAGAGTACATCAAATCAAAATCAAAAGTAAAATTCAATCAAATATACAAAATGACAGACAAATACCACTCCAAAGGAAAAACTCAATTATATATTATTTTTAGATTAAAAACAAACTGAAAATGAATTACAAATAGAAAACAGAAATATATTAATGTTTTATATATTAGTGTTTATTATATAAGATATGGCAGCGATTGAAGAGTGAAATATAGTTTTTATCTCAAATCCTAAGCGAAAAAAATGATATAATATTTGATTATTTGTTGAAAAATAAGTATAAAATGGAGACAATAGATAACGATATCAACTGGAATGTGGTCGACGGCAGCAAATGATTTGATGAACTGCACTGAACCCCAGTGTGGCGGACAGTATACTTGATCTGATCCATTGAAAGACACTTTTTATCTGTTGAGGAATGTATTTGTTAATAGATTTACTCGTTTTATATACAATTTTTTGCTCAATTGGCTGCACATACCTAAGCAGGGAGTGGTTGCTGTCCTGTCTTTGCCCCAAATCGTGAAATAGAAGGGTTCGCACGATGAGAACGACTTTCCTTTGCAGGGATTACTGATTTGGAAGGACTCCTCTTTTCCATTAGTGATGTCTTTGCACGAGTCCATTCTCTCTGGAGGGAACCACCGGTCAAAACAGACTCTGATGTCTCCGTCTTCGGCTTTGAACTAACCATAGATTAAAAGAAACAAATATTAATTCAGAGATAAATTTCTCGATAGAAAAGGAAGGGCTAAAAAACAAAATAATCCTGAATCTAATTTTTGGCTAATTTAAAACCAAGTTAATTAACTGCCAAATCTTTTAATCTGAACAAGGTAATTCCCAGAATAATTTTAAATTTACAAACCGTGAACCAGATGTCAAAACTCTTGAGGAAGAATTCCGGGTACATGGCCCAGTTCTGTTTGTATCCTGGTGTTACGTATCCAACGGTTTGGACATTTTCCGACTTTTTCCAATTGCAGTCATTCCACTGGAAAGTAGCAGGGTTCTCGCATATCTTTTTGGCGAAGTTGCCGGCTGTGCTCTGGACATTACCCGCAGATTCCTTGTCGCTGTCCTCCCGAAGGATATCCTTGAAGAGGTCCTGGTTGTTTGACAGAGTCAGGAATTTGACATCCCTGTGCCTATATCTCAATTGGTCCTTATAGTAGTTGTAGTCATTTCTGTCATTTCCGTCATTAGGCGGCGCCGGAACTGAGTCGTAGTCAATCAGAACAGCAGTCTTTGCCGGTATCGCTGATTGGTTAATGGCTCGAGGAGTCCATGACTCGTAGAAGAATAGGGTCTGATTCAAGAACTTGAGGTATTTGCCGGTATTGGGCACCGGTGATAGTGTGGCTGCAAATCAAATTGATTAAAATGAGCACAGGTACGTTTATTGCGCAGAATATTTCATCATTACTTGTATTAAAGTCATCGATACGGCACTGGGCGTAACCAGTGCTGGTGCTGTTGAAAGCGATCGGCACTAAAGGCCACTGTTCTGTTCCTCGGGGCAGTGCGTTACTCACATCCGAGTTAATGCTATTCTGTCCCTGACTATTGCCAAAGATGGTGACTGATCCACCATCTGATCTCATATTGATTAGGTTTCCGTCGATTAGTCGGACAATGTTTGCCGAGTCCTGTAGTTTCTGAGCACTGGTGGCGTCGATTATGTATATCACATCGGAGGGGGTTTCACAGGGGGCCGACTTATCCAGAGAACCGCTGGGGATCTGCGAACAGTAGTCGTTGTATCCATTGCTCGTCTCTATTGATATAAAACATTAATTTGATTACAATTTACTCAAACTTTTAAAACACTCATAACTCTTGAAGTCTTAGGTTTAGGGAACGGCTTCTTATGGTGTTTAGTGTTAATTATAGGCTGAATGAAGTTATCAATGAAGTTATCATGGTAATGATGGTAATACTGGTCCTATGATTGGCATTAATCCCTATTTATAGATAAATATAGAAAACCCGTACCTTTTTGTTGAGCAGCGGAGAGGGCTGGTGTGAACTCCTGTAGGAGAGGGTCGATGGTATCGCTACCGCTCTTGAATTTGGCCACAATTTGTGCGTAAGCGGTGGCGGTGTTTGTCAGCTCTTGGCTATTGATTTGGTTGTCGCGGTTGCAATAACTTACTGTAAAGGTGTTTGACTTTTGTGTCTTTGGCTTTGAATAGAATGAGCGTAGGATTGCACTCAGGCGGACGTCTTTAATATTGCTGGGGGACAGTCCATTACCAGTTATCATATCTCTTAGGCCTTTCCCTATCAGGTACCCATCGAGACCACCCCTGAGCTCGGCTTTTGTGGCCTTCATATTGGTATTAAAGGCTGTCCACTGAGTTACGAGAACATCAGTCAGGGCGTAGTGTGTTGTACACGAACCAGTAGTCCACTGACCTTTCTTACCGTAGTAGTGGGCCGGTTCACCGCTCTGGAGACCAGTGGCCACACCCCACAAGTCAGCAATAGTTAGGGCCATAACCGGATCGACTGTTTTCTCTTCCCGAAGAATCGCATTCGGTTTCAATGCTTTGAGGACCAGATTGGCTGAGGTTTTCAAGTCTGTGGTCAGACCTGCGATCACTCCCATCAGTACTCTGGAGGCAGCAATTGCCTCATCCTGGTTACCCCGGAAGCTGACCACTCCTTCTTCTCTAATGGGATGTTGAACCAATGCTTTTGATTGGACGGCATTATTATTATTGTTTCGGTTATTTATGGGGTCATTCGGTGCGTATTGTCTATTGAATTGGTTGGGGGGCTGTTGTCTGTTCTGTTGATGGTTCTGTTGCGGGTATTGTTGTCTATTATTATATGCCTGTCGTTTACCTCTGAAGAACTGCGTCGAATAAGAGGTTCGGGGCTTATCATCCGTATTATACACATTGTGGGACAGCATATAGTAAAGGGAACAGAGCTCTGCCTGATTGAAGAACTTGTCGGGAAAGTAATAAGTCTGGTCTGCGCCAGTATTTCCCGTATTATCTGTTGTAGTGAAGAACGCGTCCGCCATATCCTTAATGAGTGTGTCCCGTGCTTTCTGATAAGGCTGTGCGCTTGAGGTGTTATCAAAGCCATCGAATCGGAACCTGAAAACATGATTTTTGTTGGATATTTTCAACCATGCTCATTTTGTGCTCAATTTTAAGGACATACCTTCTCAGCAACAGTTTTGCCACATTATCGGCGCCCAAGTGTTGCCTCAGATTAGTGTCGGTGTCGTTTTCCAGCATTATTTCCAGGCGTTCGATGAATGAAATCAAGTTCTCCATACTCTGTCCCGTCGGGAATATCCGCTGATTGCCGGTCGTTTGGGTCACACATAACGGCTCTATTACCGTCTTATAAATATTGTACGTTGAGCTGATCTGACTGTCCCGGGATAAAGGCGTTTGTGAGGTAATATATTGCTGGCACAGAACACCCGTCCACCCAACGATTAACAAGAATATTGTTTGAAAAGTTTTATCCATTATTTTTCAGCTGAAATCAAATGAATTCATTTAATTCTAAACAAGAATTCAGTCTATAATTCGTTAATATTTCGAAACAAATATATAATTATATATAAATATATTATATATTGCTTTCAATGAGTCATTGAATTCAATTACTTCTGAATATAGTTTTACTGGAATTTAGTTCACATAAAGTGTTAAAAGACTTACTCTTTATTAAAGTTTTTGTTCAGGTTTTAGTTGCGATAAAATACTTCTCTATTGAATTGCAAGATAATAACCATTAGATATTAAATCTATTTTATTATTGGTTTGTCGTTTGGGACAACTCCGAGATAAATGTGAAGCGAAAGAACACTTCAAACGCCTTTTCAAATACACTTAAATCCAGATATCATTTGATTATAATATTTATGATTTCAGTCGGAAATGAAACAGAAATTCAATTTTCATGACTTATTTGTTGGCAAAGAATTTACTTATTGTCAAAAACTCATATCACATATCATTCTTCCGAGATTTTAATCTGACATCTTTTTCGGAACTAATGATTCATGTTAGGCACAGACTGAAAAGATTGAGCATGGCACATTCTTTAAAGTATTAGTAACATTACTCATTGATATCAGGTATCAAAACAATATTACTTAATAGTACTTCAATCAGCAGTTTTATTTCAAAATACCTGGTAATTAATAAAGATCTTGGTCGTGACAATTATCGCGTTAGTTTTAAAGCTAGTCTTCAGTCTGAACTGAACTCAAGAGGAATAGTTTTTGATTGAAAAATATCCGGTTTTCAGCGATTTTAGTGTTTTTATGACAAATAGCGAGGATTTTGAGACAAAAATACATTTTTTGAGAGAAAAACCAATATTTAGACACAGAATGAGAATGATTTCAAACTCCACTTCCGGTCGAAAGTAAATAACAAAAACTTTGAACCAAACTCTCCAACAGAAGAGTCGATAGAAATGAACTCAAATTCAATGGTATTTATAATAAAAATTAGCGAAAAGTAATTTTAAAAATATTTTTACATACCTTTTGATGTTGCGATGAAACCAAGAATAAGCAAGACTTGATTCTTCAGTCACCTTGCTAACTTTTAAATAGCCAAAATATGAGCAAGCTCGTTTCACAAATTAAAGCCGACAATGTTTTGGCTGAGTGTGAGTCACACCCAAAATGTTAAAATCGTTTGTAATTGAAGTGAGTTTTATGATTAGGGAATGGAATCAAATGAAACGGACAAACAATTGGCTGATAACGAGTCAACACAACCAGTGATGGCCAAAGGGGTACACCATATGACGAGAAGCCTTTTTCGAAGAGTTATTTCACAGGAATCTCAGGGTTTCTCCTGAAGTGTGAACAGAATTGGACACAAGTATTGCAGAATAGGTCCGCCGTTTCAGAGGGTAGTTATGGACAAAAATAACCACTTCCTCAAGGATTAGGTGATTCAATATCGAGGAATTTTGTACTTTATTTACCCCCTTTGGAGCACCACTGATATGAAGAGCGAACACAACTCTTGACACAAGTTTTTTCTCTATATTTCGTTTGCGATAAAATGATATCAATTTGATTGTGATATTCACTCATAAGAAGTACTCTTTTGTGAGAATTCAAACTTTGATACCAAATATGACTCTATTTCTCGATTATTAGTGTTTAAGCAAATACTGTGTGTTGTCTTCAAAATAGAAATACCTTTTCAACAGTTTTTTTTGTCACAATTAGTGATAATAACTAAAGAAATCAAGTTTTCAGACATTATTTCAAATTTTCATTTCAATTAAAAGCTTTTGAAAGAAAATTATTAATTATTTGACAATAATTTGTGTAAAAAATGTGTTTAATCTATAAAATAAATGACAGAATATCTGATGGATTAGTAAATTAATTAGAAAATTAGTTATCAATTAAAACATCGAATTATTTCCTAAAATATATAGAATTTGATTAAAATTTTGATAAAAATGACTCAAATTTCATGTAATTAATTGTATCGATAATTGTCTGACGTTTTACGGAATATCTCTTTAATTCTTGGGTTTTGGCCTCCATTTCAGAATCAATTTTCTTGATTTGTGACTCAAGATAATCAATATTTACAGACTGAGGCTGATATTCTTGCATATTTAGAGGCGTATTTCTCAATGAGTGTTTATTAGGTGGATCTTTACAATATTGACCATTTTGTGGACTTTTATTTGGTTTGATATCAGTTACTGGAGGAACACCTTTTTTAAGTGACTTCTGATCCTTTAGAGTATTAATTATTGCTTCCAATGATTTGATTTTTTCTTCATTAATTACTTCTCGTCGGTATGTTATCAATAGATTACAAAAAAACTCAATATCAACATGGTGTTTTTTTGGCCAAAACCATTCCAAGAATTTATGGCATGACTTTGAACTAACCGCTGTAATAAAGGTGTGACTCAAAGCATAACCAAAATATCCCATAATTTGGTCCACCTTTTGATCAACAGCGAGGGATGACCAATATATTTGGCTGAAATAACCTAAGAAAGTGAAAATAATTTAAATACCTATGAAATGGTAACTTTAAGACCTATCGTCTGCTTTTAGACACTTATTTTAGTTTACATTCACATCAAAAATCAATTGTTTTTTGCTTTTAATTAAATATTTTTGATTTAAATCCAGTTTTTAATCAAAAAGGGGTACACTTTTAGGGCCGACACTCTGCTAACCATCACTTAATTGCAATCAGACCTTAAGTTCAGATGATTTTTATACAGAAATGCTTTTCTAAATCAAAATTAGATTAAATTCAATGCAATTCTGATGATTGCGATCTTCCTAATGGGAACACTCAGGCATTAAAATGAAAATTGAACATGGTGAATTCTGGTACATCTTGTATTGAAAGTGAAAGACCAGGTTTTAGTTATAAACTCGGCTTAGAAAGTGTTTCTACTTTTTTAGTACAAAATTACCAAATATTTGGCAAATTTAGTAATAAAGGCTAAAAAATTCACACATACCGTTAATATTGTTGCCATTTGTTCCGACCACTGTCTGTCCCACCACTGTTCCCTCGCTCTGACTGTTGTGTCCGGAAATTGAATTTAAAAACAAAATTAAAATGAATATCATTTTATAGACGTTTTGTTTCGAGAGAAATCAGACTATAAATGCTCACACTTTGGACAGGTCAATTTTTGCTTTGGTAATAGCTAAGAATTTTCCATGCTCAATTTTCTCTTTATCTACACTAATCAAGTTTAATGAGTTATCTATTATTCTCATATTTGTCACAAAATTGAATAAATTATTGAAATAAAACAAAATTAATAAATATTTCAAAACAGACATCACTTTTGATTGAAATTCAGTCAACTCTTGGAAAACAAATCAATTGATTGAATGAT
>JAQIXD010000764.1:0-21199 GCA_034699985.1 Minunthozetes semirufus | reverse complement strand
AGAGAGAGAGAGAGAGAGAGAGAGAGAGAGAGAGAGAGAGAGTTTCAATCAAATTCTTTACCCATAAATCCTTGAAATGTGAACCTAAGAAAAGGAAAGTAATTTAAAGCCAAATTGATTTTGTCTCTTCTTAATGGAGTGACTTTTTTAACCGATTTCTTCTTCGTTTCTTTGGCGCAGATATTAAATGGGTTTTGCAATTAGATGTGAATCAATCCTCTCAATAATATCGAGTAATAATTGGTTACCTGATGTGATTCCTGAGTCAGACAAATGAAAAAATAGTGCTTTTGATGCCATAAATACAAATTAGTGCTGAAATCAACCCAAAGGATAAAAATAAAATAGACTCTGATATTAATGCCGGAAGTGTTTATTAAGTAGTAGTTTTCCGATTTAACATTTTGGAAAAGTATTACAAATATTGCCCATTAGTTAGTCATATAATAGTAATAATTAATAAGAATTAGAATTAGAAGAACATTAGATAATAAGAAGAATAGAATAATCAGATTATAATCAATAAATCGATACTACAATCAATTCAATTGCATTTTCAAAGAGGTTTTCATATTTCAAAATTTGGATAATCAGAAAAAGAAGAACAAAATTTTAAGACAAATCTCTGTTTAACAGACATTTCTCTCATTTTACAAGATTTTAATTTTAATTATGACTTTCCTCGACAATTGTTTGGTTACTTTTGTCGCTATCTTTACATTTATTTTGTTTTTTTGTATCAAATTTCTTGGAAATGTTTGAACACATTTTAATCCATTATTTTTGTTGTGCTTTTCGGTACAAAAATTTATTGTTTTGTTTCCAATTTCTAAAAAATTTCATTTTTAAGGGTTTTTCGTTTCTCTCTATCACTTTTTTTTATCAATTGATCATGGTCACTAGTGTGCTGTTCACATAACCGGGTTTACTGCTGGACAAAGTTCACAACAAAAGACAATACTTTTCTGACTCGGAATCGATTTGTGAATGTTTTCTGATTTCGTTATTTTAATGGAAAAGAGTTTAAAGTTTTTGTTTTGAAGAAAAAACATTTCATTTTTGACAATCAAAACACAATCAGTAATAATATTAATAATAATATCAATTAGTTATGCAATCGATTGAATAATAATAATAAATATAATTCAAGAATAAGTTTAATAAGAATCGAATAATAAGTTTATAATCAAATAATTAGTGGAAAATACAATAAAATATTAAAATTACGACAAATATTACATTGAAATCTCTAATATCAACGCATAATAACTAATTGTAATTAATTATAATTAATAATTGAATAATAAATTCGAGAAAAAATCCAAGAGAATCATATAATCCCAGAATAAGTTATAATAAGAATTGAATCAAGATTATAATCAACTAATTAGTTTCAAAATACAATTAAATATTGAAATTACGACAAATATTAAAATCCGTTTATAATAATATTAATAATAATAATAATTAACGTATAATAAGTTTGTAATAATTAATAAATATAATAAAGTTATGCAATCGAGTGATCAATAAATGTAATTCAAGAATAAGTTATAATAAGAATAATAAGTAATAATATAATTGTAATTAAGATAAATAATTAATAATCAAATAATGATTCATTAAAATTATCAAGATACAATTAAAGAGTTAAATAGTAAAATTACGACAACTATTAACGAAATTTCGTCTCAAATGATATATGGAATGGATAATGAATTGATCCATCAAATCATCAAAAGAATTAGAGGGAAATAATAATAATAACTTTCATACTTTCAGAGCATAAAAACAATTGTATTTTCTTATGTTTAGTCAAATATTTGACTTTTGTATCGATGGAGGCTTTGAAGGCATTAAACCATTTTGTCTTTGTTTTGTATTTGTTATGTTTGCTCATTATTATCATGAGTTTCACAATAATTCTTTACTCGGTTTTTGTCTACTCTTAACACTCTGTATGACTCGTTAGAGTCCTTTCTTATACTGTATTCTCTTCTCTGAACAAAACATATTTTTAAAGGAATTGAGAAGAAGTGAAAAATAATTCATTCTTTTGGTGTTTTCCCTTTTAATGCTCTTTTAGTCTTGTTTTTGAAAGTTTAAACCATAAATGCTTTTCAAAAAAGTTAAGTAATGTCAAGGAATGTATGTTCACTGAGAAAACACATTAAATTGTTTTTTCTTCGTCCAAATAGTTTTCCTAAAAACTTATACAATAATACAATCATATGATATATAATATAATAAAAATGAATCCAATAATGAATGGTTTGTAAAGATTTTTTCAGTTTCGTTGAGAGAGAGATCTAAATATTTTCTTATATAAAAAGAACAGCTTTTGAGTGGAATGTCGTTTATTTTGTCAGAAGAGAGGAGAAGTGAAAAAACACTGAATTGGTTTTTATGCAAATATATTGCTCATAGAATTTCACAGTTCCTTTTTGTGATAACTGAGAAAAGCTAAACGTAATCTCCATTATAAATATTACATTAAATATCAAATCTTTGGTTTTTGTTTAGTAACTGATGTTTATGCATATCATCCGTCTTTGTAAGACGTTTTACATAAATATATCAATTGTATGTTTGTATCATGCTAATAATTTTAATGTATTTTAATGGCTTTTTTGGAATAATGTTTTTTTTGTCAAATTTTTAGATTTTATATCTGATATACACTTGAGTATAGTATAATTGTTTGGTTTTTCTGAGATGTTGTGCAAAATTTTAGTCTCCTATCACAAGAAAACGGAATGAATTTCTATCAAAATACACCCAAAAAGGAAAGACTGAGAGAAACCAGATATTGAAATATCATTTTTCTTGTCTCTCCTTTTTATTATTGATATTTTTTGTTTAAAAATCTCTTTGGAATGTCTTTGAGTATTGTTTTGTTGCAAAATAGAGCGAAAATAATCTGAGAATAAACAAGAATTTCGCAAAAAATTGTTTTGCATTTACTCTCAGTTTTATTCTCGTTATATAAAATTCTTTTGAATTTAAATTATTTTTCAAATTCTTGTTTTTCATTCAAAACTTTACTCAAACCAATGACTAGTATTAATGGCTTTTGTTTTTTAGGTTAAATCTAAAGAGAATTTTAATGAATCACAATTCAAATGTAATATTAAGTAATTAATTAAGTAAAGTAATTAACCGCAAAATTTAGTCTAGAAATCACTGTAAAATTGTTTTCATCTAATAATATCTCAAATTTGTTTTTAAAATACAAATTCAGTTACAAACAAATCCATAATTAATTGTTCAATAAATACATAGGAATCTTAAGAGTGGTATCAATCGTTCATCTCTGATGACTAGTTCTCAAATTCACAGATGAGACAGAAGTATGATTTGAATTAAGAATAAAAGTCAAACACAGATAATAATATTAATAATAAATATAATGAATTTATACTTCATATCCATTGACTCATAAGTCTTAAACATAGGGTCGCCTCTGAAATGATTAAGAAAAGAGACGAAGAGATTCTCTGTATATCTGAAAGTGTTCTCTAATTAAAATGATCCGCAAATATATCTAAAATGTATTTTGATGTCGGGTTTTGTGAATTTGTTTTTGGTTTTTATGGGTTGGAATCCATTCCAAAACAAGTCATTAATTTAGGAGAAGTCTGTATCTGTTTTTAGTTTTGTGTCAAATAATAATTATGTTTACTCTTTATTATGCCTTCCATTGGAAATATGATTAATAACGACATTAATTAATTCACAAAAACATTTTCTCTGTGTTATTAGACTTAATAGAGTTATGTGTTTCCATTCATTTCAATCTCATTGCAAATTAGTTAGAAAATGATTTTTCACATCTTCTTTACGGAGCGCTGTCTTATCTCAAAGGAATGCTGTCTTATATTTTTAGTTCGTAATTATCTTATGTTTTAATTAATGATTAAAACTCAAAAACAAAATTCAGTTTTCATTATAATTATTAAGGAATACATTAATCGATAATATGATAGCGTTTTCGTCCACTAAAATAAGATAGTTTTCTCTTCGGGAGGAAATACGTGTCTTTTATATGGATTTTGTTTGCATATAATATTGCACTTCAAATGTTTGCGCGAATGCACAGCACCGGCAAAGGCCTTTCAAATCTATACTTTTAATATTGTATTCAAATCTAAATATCAATTGTAAAAAATCAGTTCAACAGAGCACTGGATTTGTTTCCTTAAATACATTTCTTATATTTTTAAATTGATTTCACTTTTGTTTCAAAACACACATTAATATCAATATATTAGTTAATAATAATTATTTCTTAAACTCAACGTTCAATTGAATTTTGTATTAAAACTTTGTGAACGTCAGGCTATACACCAATTAGTCATTCAATTAGTCAAAAGCTCTTTCATTATATGATTTATATATAGCTATGGTTTTATTTTTTTGCTGACAAGAAGAGAGAAAAACAATTTATTTTTATTATTATCGCTAAACATATGGAAAAGCCTTCAATTGTTTGATTTGTTAAACCAATCGGTGTTTAGACCCTATCATCAAAGACTGTGCAAAACAAGAGAGCAGTCAAACTCAGAATAACCCAAATATTCACCGAAATAATTGATTCAATTATTAGGAAATTGTGACAAATGTTTCGTTTGAAGCAAATTATGGCAGAGAATCACTTGCCTTAAGAGTCGGAAATACTCTCTTTATATTCACTGAAAAAACAGTTCATAATTTACACTAATTTTGAGATCAATTAAACGTTTTTTCACAGGAATGAAAGGGAAGGCTAACTATTCTCCCCATAAATGCCTTGTTTTATAGCTTATAATCAATTATTTCTGAGTAATCATAATCTTAAATACCCTGGATATTGAAAGTAGTCATTTGACTGCTCGGGATCTGCAACATAATAATGATTATAAACAAATGGCAGAACAATTGTTAAGTACAATCAAATGTATCACAATAGCCATCAATTCACTGTCTCTCAGGATATCATTCAATTCAAATGACTATTATTTATGACTAGACTTCGACTGATTGGGGAATCGATTGCAGCAAATGTTTAACATATTTAAGTATTATATCGTAATAATAATAATAATAATAAGAATAATCAATAATAACCAGTTAATTGAGGATTTATATTATGGATATGTTATAACTTGAGTATTAGTTTCTGTCATTTCTGTCAAAATTGTATTAATTACTCAAAATTGAATAGAAATTCAAATTTCAAATCATTTATTCCTTAATGAGTTTCGCATTTAGTTTTATACGACATTTGATTTCCTCCAAAGAATATCTCAAATAAATCCGATTTTAATATTTTATTATCTTTTGATCTCAAAACTGTTCTCTGAATGGTATTCTTGGCTCATAATAGGAGAACAGCATAATATCTGCCATTTTATCTCTACTTTAATACCGAAATTATGAAAGAATTTTCAAATAATAATAAAATTTTAACAAAAGGTTAATCTCAGCATTAAATTTAGGGAAAAGTAAAGCATTGCAAAGAACCCGTCGTTTTAATCTTGGAATCAGATCATTGGTGACTGTGTTTTCACTGGATATTATGATTTATGAGCGATGAATGTTTTGTTTCAGAAAAAGTGACCATTACTTCCGGTTTTCCGAATGACACAAAAACACATAAAACACTTTTCTTTGGAACAAATGCGTGAAAATGAAAGAAAAGTTTTTTGTTTCTCTATTATAGTAGAAGAATATGTTTAAATATATATCAATATATTTATATAATATTATGTAAAAAGAATTGAGTTTTTTCTTCAAGAATTTGATTTCTTTTAAATATATATTTATATTAATTTTAGTTTAACAACAATTAGTTTAAATGGAAGAACATTATTTGCCAAAATTATTATCATGTTCACTTTTTTGACTCTTTTCGCTTGGTTTTGAAGCAATTCTTTTCAAATATCGGTGTTATCTCTGATTAGAAATTTTAGTTTTAATTTTCTCCAAATAAAAAATTCCTGATTTAAAACTCAAATTATTTAAACTCTTTTCATCCACCTCTGAGTTCTCAGTATATTTAGATTTTTCTCATAATATGATTGAAAAATATCTATCAAATCCTCTGAATTTTCAAACCCTTAGAACAGAATCTTATATTTTCTTTTCCTTACATTTCACTACACTTTTGGAATGCATTCATCAAAAAATGTTTGTGGAAATGAGTTTTCATTTGTTTGAAAGTAATTGAAATTTTCGACAAAAGTGTTCTCCTTATAGAAAAATATATAACATTTTCCAAATATTTTCCAAATATTTTTTTCCCTAAAATTTTTAAGTTCAGGCAAATGGAAGTCAGTCTTAATTGTTCTGTAATTTCCAACTAATTATTATTTATTATTTTAATTATTAAAATCTTTCCTTCAAATGCGTAAACATTTGCCTAAATATTGCTTTAGAAGAGTATAATAGTTTTGGGACTATTTTTCTCGTATTATAAAAACCGAATTTTTGGGGGTTTTTTGGTTTTAAAAATCTTTTTCACAAATTAATCGTCAATTTTTGTCAAAAAAAACTTTCGTAGGCAAAACTTTAATCGAGTCGATGTTCAGGTTTTCAGTGATGTTTTTCAATGTTTCAAATTCATTAAAATCTTATCTCAAATATGAATAAAGAAGTAATTTGTGCTCAAAAACGCCACACTATTATGTGATGAAGTCTTTCTCAGGATTAGGTGTTTTCACTGTATTATGAACTCTATTATTGAGTTTTTTTTGGTCTGAAAATTATGGAATGCTTTGTGTTTCACATTATTATGCATTTTATGCTCAAATTTTGTGAGTTTATCGCTAATAACCAGAAGAGAGAGAATTTGTTTTGTTTTTAATTTAATTTGTGATAAGAGATGTGTCTGTGTTTTGTTACGAGTATTCAGAGGTAGTTATATGACTGAGTATTCGCTTAAATTTATGAACAAATCTTTGGTTTCTCTGTATTTTCGGTTATATTTCTCCAACCGATCACTGAATGAGTGAATATATATCTCTGGAAATGATCTGAAAAACTGTAAAACAAAGAGAAAGACAGAAAAATGATAAATCAAAGCAAACAAAAAGAAAGTCAAATCAAATTATATATAAGACATACCAAAACTCATACTCAAACCCAAACTGCAATTTTCGGGCATTTGTCTGACCAACTGATAAGTGGGACAACAAAACCAAATCAAATAAAAAACGATAACAAATCATAAATACATTTCAAGAATCTAAAGGAATAATCAAAAATCAATGAAATAAATGAAATGAAAAAATCAAATAAATAAAAGTAAACAAAACTTTTTTTAAAAATAATAATATTATTGAAAATAATTTTTAAAACTTGTTTAACAAACAAATCATTTCGTGAAATATATATAATAATTATAATAATAAATAATTTTTTGCATTTAATTAACAAATAATTATATAATTTTTGTTCATTGCTTTGAATGCCATAAATAAAAAGCTTTAAGTAAATGAGTGTTTGTTTTGGTTGTGTTTATCGTGTTTTTAGAAAAATTAAAATTTCTTTTAAATACAAATAAATGCAATAAATTTCATGTGTTTTACAAAATACAATTTAATCGGAGAGAAATAGAAACAGAATAATAGTGAAGGAGTTGTGAGAAATCAAAATAAATTTGTCAAACAATAGTAATGCCAATTGTTTTCCAATTTCTCAAAAGCGATCAGAATTTGTTTTATCTGTCGTTAAGTTTCCTTTCATATGCTTTTTGCAGAAATCTCTCAAATGTTGGATAAATTGTAAAAATTTGATTTTAAAAACTTTTGTTTTGCTTTCAAATAACTCAATCTTTTGTCTTATCAATCATTTTAAGTATTTCTCTTCAAATAATAATTTGATTAATATTTTGCGAATTCTTTTTGCTCTTTACTCTTGATTTTAATTAAAACAGAGAACAATAAACACATTTTTTTCGAAGCAAAGCATCAAATAAAGGGTAAGTTAAGCGACAAATCAAATGTCGAATAAAAGGTCCAAAAACTGATTTATCAGTGAATGAGGCCATAAACTGAACAGTGATTTGTGTGGCAGAAAGGACCGGCAGTGCCGGCACTCACTTACAACTGACGTCTAATTAAATTAAGTAAATCGCAAAATAGTCACAAAAACGATAAGCAAAACAACGCCTATTGAGAGCTCGGAAGCAAAATATATCCTAAAAGTCTTAAATAAAGTCATAATTAAATGACATTTTTGTGTCGATTAATATCACTAAATATTCTTGTGATGGGATTTTGGCCAACAAAAAGTGAGTCTCTCCTAATTTTGTGGCGTTTCCCTCATATGAAGTGCAAAAATCACTAGAAAGTACTCATTTTGTTTAATGGAGTCTTAAAACATATATTATAACTCAATTAAATATAATAAATATGTAATAAATATAAGAATTAAATATAATGTACTGAATAAAAGCCTAAATTTTGTTTATCATTTCACCAAGATAATTCTTTTGTGAAACAAAATGATTAATCGTAAACACATTGCAAATGACTAGTTCTGTGTGTCTGTCAGTTCCCTTTCCAATTGATCATTGGTTTTAATAGAACCGATTAATTAGAGTGCAATTTATGTCTTACTTTTTTATCAAATCTTTTTTCTTCAAAATATATAATAAATAAAATTTATTTCAAATATAAATTGTATTAAATTTCTTCCTAAAAGTTTTCGATTTGTTTTTCGTTCAAATTATTGGAATAATAGTCGGAATTGTATTGTATTTTAAACGTCAAAACCAAAGACTAAATTGAATTAATGTTATGTTTATTAAAGCTGTCGAAGACTTTTATAGCTGTTTGTGTTTAAGAGTATAACAAATATATAATAAATCGAATAATTAAATAAAAAGCTGTCTTTCAGTCAATGAAAATAGCAATCAGTTCAGCGAATGGTTAGTCGGAGGCGTCTGAAACACGGCTGCACTCTATCATTGATTATTAGCTGACATTTGTATCATTTTTGCTATTATTCTAATGTTTGGACAAACAGTTAATAGAATCGATGAAATTCCCGAACTCTCGGCTTTTATTTCATTTCAAATCAATAGGAAATGCAATTAATTTCACATATTTTTACCATTAATTCTGTGAATCTGTTCAGTTCTTTGCTATTATTTCAATCGATAATTGCTTCACAAATCCGTTGTTATACAACAGTTAATACTGAGACTAAAGAAAAACTGTTTGAGTAATAGATTGCCCAAAAAAATAATTAAGTATTTTGTGAATGAAACAATTTGTGGCCATATTTTCAATTTTAATTAGTTTTTCTAATCGATTATTCGGTGTGTTTGTCATCAAACAGTCGTTTGAATCATAGATTTTTTGCTCATTTGAGTCGGGAATTCATATAATTTCTATTTTGTGTTTGCCTTCAAATAATGTATTTTTAGTAATAATCTCTTCTTATGATTATATGATAAACTCGAATAAACTCACATAAACTCATATAAAATGACTTCCCTTTTGAGTGTACGACCAGTTTTGCTGACATATTAATGAAAGAGTGCATCACTTTTGGCGAACGCACTGTTAAAACATACGATATAAGAGAAGAGAGACATATATTTAATCTAATAATTAATAAATAGATAGTTTTGTATAACAACTTTTTGTCAATTAATAGACAGAAGAAAAGAGTTAATAGAGTTTTAGATGACTAGAAGTCCAATCATTTTTCACTAATAATAATAATAATAATAATAATAATAATAAATAGTGTTTTTTGGTTAAAATTATTTTTGGTTTTCATTCTAGGAGTGAATCAAAGCTTAATTATTAAAGTTATGCAAAAAACAATGAATTTTATGTAACTTTTGTTTTATGTGAGAATATATTATACACAACAAAGAGAAGAGAAGAAGAGAATAAAATATAGTATTTTATAAGAATAAGAGATATAATAGAATAGAATAGAATTGAATATAAGAAAGAGAAGAGAATAAGAGATAATATAAGTTATGAATAACACACAAAATAAGTAAGAAAGTCTTAAAATACTATTTGGCTCGACATGAATTATGAATGTCTGTGACTGCAGTCCCACTAAATTATTTTTTGAAACAATGACCCAAACAAACGGATAG
Source organism: Minunthozetes semirufus (assembly GCA_034699985.1). Taxonomy (NCBI): domain Eukaryota; kingdom Metazoa; phylum Arthropoda; class Arachnida; order Sarcoptiformes; family Punctoribatidae; genus Minunthozetes; species Minunthozetes semirufus. Next base: position 11,094 of record JAQIXD010000764.1, on the reverse strand, counting down.
CACAGCCATAGCACAGAATTATTATTTTTTTGTTTCTTTTTTTACTCAAAGAAGAAATGGATGCTTTGCTCTCATATTTTTTCATAACAAGGGAACAGACTATACGTATAAATCTTAGATCTTGTTCAGTGTTTTGTTTTGTTATTGGAAAAGATGCAAATTATAATCTGTTTTTGTCAAAGATTAAAATCTTATTGAATAAAAATATGGTGTTTTGCTTCTTATATTACAAACACATTATTTCTATTACACAGTTCTCAAATGTATAGCCGGGGAGGCATTTAACCAATCGATATATACAATGTATATATCGGATGAATTGCTATATACAGAGAATATTCTGTATAAATACAAAGAGAGAAAGACATGGCGGCCAATAGTGTTGTAAATTTACAATAAAAGTCGAAAAAGCAGAGCATTTGATACTTGTTTGTTGTTTAGACTATTTTTGTCAGTAATAAAGCGCACAATAGAAACAAATAGAAGAAAAACCGAAGTATTATATGCTTATAGTCTTAAAAACTCTTCTAATGTCAGAAACGTTAAGTTTTTTTGTTTTTTTTTGTTAAAAATTCATCTCTAAAAGCATTTTACAAATATATATATAATATACGTATAAGAGAGTAATGTGTGAAAAATGAATGAAGAGGTGAATGCGGTTTAATATTTTGGTTTCCTTAAGAATTTCATTCTGTGTTTCACTTTTTTGATGTCTTGTCTGTAATGTATGTCTTGTATGTGTTGTTTGCTTTGGTTTGTTGTTTGTGTTTTTGGGTTAAAAGTAACTTATTTTCTGTTACTGTTTACGATGTTTTGCATTTGTTAGTCTTAAACGAGACCTGTAATACACGATTTCCAAGAGTATAGCCGTTGAGACTTTGGATGGCTACCAATGCCTCGTCATAGTTGGTCATCGTTACGAATCCGAAGCCCTTGCATTTGTTGGTCTGGAGGTCGCGGATCACTTTCACGCTCTGGACTGCGCCGAATGGGCCGAACAGTTGCCACAAGAGTGACTCTTCGGTGTCGGGCGCCAGATTGTAAACAAAGATGCACCATCCTGCTCCATTTATGGTGGCGTTAGCCGCTAACAGAGGGTTTGTCAACAAATCTCCCGCTAATGGAGAATATCTGTCAAAAGCAAAGAATATATTTTGCATAAGTTTATAGATTTATCACTTAAAACACTTTGAGATATATTTTTATATTGAGTTCTGTGACCACAAGAAAAAGGTTTTTAACCTAAAAAAAGTAATTACATTCAGTGATACACAAGAATTGCAAAAATCAATATTAAGTTAATCGATAATAATAATAATAATAATAATAATAATAATAATAATAATCAAAGATCTTATGAAAAATTAATAAACAATAAAATTAATAGTAAAATAATTAATGATAATAATAAATAAATGTCACCATTGCCACCAAATGATGGGTAAAAATAAACATGAATTGTTTAGAGCGTAAAATAATGAAATTTTACTCTCAAATAATGTTTGCAATTAATATATGAAAAATTTTCAATCAATATTCAAATAAGCATTTGTTGGGAAAGAAAATAATATCATAAAAAATGAACTCAAGTAATGAACTGAAAGTAACTTTGCATGATATCATGATATCATTGTGTGTCTAGCGTTGTGTGTATGTGTGTCGGGTACGGCGTGTGTGGGTTTGAGGCCATCTCATTGATGGAAAAAAAACTTATATTTCTTTATATTTGGAGATCAGAGGGAAAATCAATGAAAATAGACATTTGTTTCATAAAAATATGAATCGTTGGCATTGATTTCAACTCTTGTTTTTCTACTTTCAAAGTTTGAGACTCAAAAACAACTCAAAGATATCTCTTATTCATCGCCAATCAGCTCGTCGTTGAGTTTAGGAAATATTTCTTATAATAAAAACCAAAATAAATATAAAAAATGAAGAATTGAAGGCAAAACTGACTTCTGTGTTGTCTGGAAAAAAGTTTATAATTAATGACTAAAAATAAGTTTTTTCCGTAAATTTCTGATCGTTTTTCAGATATCTTCCAAACATATTATTCTGTGCCAAAATGAAATTTAATAATTTGTGCAAAGAGTAAGACCAATTACTTGAATTATTCTTTAAATAAATTGTATATTAATTGAAGTTTGAAGAAATTGCTATGAAATACAATAAATTTGTTGTTTTATAAGATTAAATCAATTCTCTAATAAATCAAACAATCGTTTCCATCATTTGATTGATATCTGAAAAATTTTGAGGCAAAAAAGATAAACTTTTGGTCAGTAATCAAATCAATTGTGTTCTTCCGGTATTTATGTCAGATATAAATGAGAAATCATTTAGACTTGAATTCGCTATAAATTTATTGTTTAATCGAAATATTGGTCGCAATTCGCTGTTTCTAAAAGTGATTTGTCGAGAGATTGTCTTCGATAAGAGTTAAGTACACTCTTTATGGTAAACACTTATTGGGCTATAATTATAATTATAAGTAACAGATGTATTGAATTTTGCATTAAAATAGTGTTAGTTTTATAGCACCAAAAGATAACGTTTGAATTAAACGGTTCGATACTAACCGGAAAGTCCAGCCATGCGTTTGAATCTCACAAAAAGTCGAGTAAAGGGCAACCATTTAATTAAAAACTAATGAGAAGTATCTCTATTTCAATAAATTGTTTCGGTAGTAATGATGCCATACGTATGGTATGCCTCTAATGTCCTAATTTTCATTGAGTTTCCGCTCTTCTCATTCTCTCTCAACTGATTGCAAGCACTTTATCTACATTTCCTTTATTCACAAAAATTAATGATTTTTAACAAAATTTGTCGAAAAAATCAATAATTGTTTGAATGAAAAATTGAGTCGAGTCTGAGTGAGTCTCTATTTAATGCAAAATCAGATGAATTATTAATTTTGAAAAACAATTCATCATTAATTGGGAATCAATTAATTGATTTGACATTTGAGTCAATTGGAGGGCAGTGTATATGTCAGGTGTGTCTGCTATTCTGTTGTGTGTGATGTGTGTCAGTGACAACCATTATGTTTGTGTATTACCCATACCTGGAGACCGGTGACATAGGTATGTACCTGAACCGATTGGCCGGATGGTGAATGGGACCGGCAAAACGGCGCTGTGGCGACAAATAGGCGGCCAAAGGTGCCAACGCCTTTGCATTATTACTGGGATTATTGGCGAACTTCACGGTAATGGGTTCTGTAGAGCCCTCGGGAATAGTGTTGTGCAAGTGTTTGATCGCCCGCTCGGCCTCTACGCGTTGGTCATATCGAACAAAACCTACTCCTTTGGACAGACCTGTAGACGAACAGACTTCAGCATAGAGGGCACGATCTATGAGAGCAAATCAAACCAAAGACTAATTAAAAACCAACACAAAAGTCATACAAAATTATATAATCATATAATCATTGCTTCAAAATTCAAAAGATTCAACGATTCTTAGTCTCAAATGTTTTCTTATAATTTGTGTAATAATTGACACAAAATATGCATTAATTATATGCAAAGAATATCTATATTTGAGTTTCAATTCAATTATTTGATAAATAATATCAACGATACTAACGATAATTGAGACAAAAGAATATAAGAGAATACACATAATATACAACAAATTGTAAGCCAACAAAAAAAATAGATAAACATTACATTAACTGTATATTAAAAACAAATGATAAAACATTGGTCGCACAGACGGAACAGATGGTTAGGCTTTACCTGTGATGTTATCACAGAGAATACGAGATGTGATGATACGTCCATATGGAGCGAAAAGTGCCTCCAATTCTTGTTGTGTCATCGCTTTAGGAATACCGCTGACATAGAGGTTGGCCCCTTTGATGGCTTCACTGCTCGGTCGTGCAAATGAGACCTACAGACAGCACAGAATAAACATTGCAATTAGATTATCACTTACATCAAGAAGAAAGGTATTCATTTTTTAGACCATTTCTATGCTTTTACGTCAATTGGATAACAACTATGTTTTCTATATTGAAATTAAATTAATGCATTTGCAGTCTGTGCTGCTCAGCCTAAACAGTCATTTTATTTATATACAGAATTCACTCATTATTTTATCGTTCAATTTATCAAAAAGGCTATACCCATGTAAATCATTCACAAATGTAATAAAATAGTGAAATAGTGAGACACCATTAAAATGTATTTTCACTTATTTTCATTAATGTCAGCCAAACAGAGACTAAACGGACAGACAGATCCATAGTCTAACCGATAGAATCATATATTTAGTAGAGTTACGCAATATATCTCTTGTTATACATATTTAATATATCTCTGTTTTTTGCTTTAATTCAAATCCAGTGGAAAAGAAAGCATTGAATAGGAAAAAGACAAAAAAATAATCAACAAATATATAGAGATATATATTTATATAACAAATATATCATTTAGTAATGTTTGCAGAGATTTTTTTTTTTCAGGCAAATTCTTTTGCGTTCAATAATTCATTTGTGAGTTGAATTGAGTTGAGTTAAAGTAAAGGAATTTTGCTTTTCTTTTGGTTTCAAAATATTATAAAACAATACATAAGAAAAAGACTGAAAACTGCACTCAAAACTGTTTTGTGTGTAAATTTGTGTTTCGTTGGAATAACTAATGTAATGATTAGATGGTTGAGTATAAGTGAGTATATGTGTGAGCATTACTTTAAAACATCTGTCTAGTGATCCAGTGCTGGGCTCTGAGTCGCTCTCCAATCACACATATGTTATCTTTCACCTCAATATAAACATAAGTTATTATTAATACACAGCACTAAACACTCCAATGGATTCTTCACATAACTCTGTGCTGCTGCTGGATGTGCCGATTAGGCTGTGCAGCTCTCAACGACAAGTTTTCAGGTTTTTGGAAGCAATCGTTCAAAAATTTGCTGATTAATTGAATTGCAAATAAATAAAAGTGAATTTCAGTTTCAAAATAATGTTTGTCTTCTCTTAAAATGAGTTTAAATTCTCAAAAGAAAATCGATTCTGAAATAAAGCCGACAAAACTTTTGGCCTATTTTTAGTCCGAAATATTTTTCGCTCAAATGATTTGATTAAATGAAAAAACAAATTAGAAATGTCTTCAAATACATAAACGTCATGAGAGGGGTCATAAAGAGTAGAACAGTTGTGGCTACACTTTATATGCCGTCCAATGTTTATGTTTTATATCAATTTTTATAATCAAATAACAGGACAGAGACTACTATTCATTGCATTTACTTTTATTCTGAGTGCGATAAAAGCCAAACGAAATTACGTTTATTTAATTAAATTCAGTGAAATAATGAACCGAAAGCACCAAAAACACGATTTTATGTTTGGAATCAAATATAAAAACCAAATAAAATGGGAAACGTTTTCCTGTTTTTCAAATGAAATTTCTTATCATTTGTTTTGACTCTTTATTTCAGACAAAAAGAAATACATATAAAACTTATTTCGCAAATGAATGGCATTTCATAATTTACACGCTTTTTATCACTCAAATAACTTATTCTGTTCAATAAAGTTCAATAGCAAAGGCGAACCCTGTTCTGAACTGCAGCTGGTATTAGGATTTGGGAGAGAGTATTGCAGAGCTGTGCCAAACCGTTTTGACTTCACAATAGATTTTGTAGGTCTGAGTCTCAGTCAACGGACTTTCCTTTGAATGCAATAAATGAGAGCGAAATAGGAAACTAAAAGAACCAAAAAAGATATATACATTTGAAATAATTTTTTTTTCTTTCAATATTTTTTGTTGGTTTTGGTAATGGACGGTAAGGTTGGCGTAAATCAGGCTGACATTGAGTCCACTGCAAAGCTCAACATCACATATATCTTCGGTGTCTCTCAGTATGGCTTCAGTGGTAAGAGTGATAGAGAGCGATAGAGAGCGCGCACTCACTCTAAGAGATATCGGGCTTCAAATGGATGTAATATTTCGCCTGAAAGGAGTCTCTCTTACAAACTCTTGAAAAATGTTTTGCAAAGAAAGCTATCGTTCGATAGATTGACGATTGAATGCAACGGAAATAAGAGAAATAAATTTTTATACGATATATAAGAATATATAAGATATTACTTCTTCTTAAAAATTGTCAAAAAAAAAGAGAAAACCGAGAGATCTTTTCCATTGGTTAGTCTCAATATTTCACCCGATCCTCTCAATCATTGTGTATACAAAAAACATTCTGTTAATTCCGTCTGAATATAAATCTACTCAAAAGAATTTAAAATCCATTTCCATTTGAGAATTATTTTTAGACAAAAGCTTTCCGTAAAAAAAGTAATAAAAATCTGGAAAATGACTGAAACTTGTTTACAGAACGAAAAGTATTATTTATAAAAATAATCGCGATTTAAATAATATGGAATGAAATCGATATTTCAAATAATAACTATAATAATGGATATAAAAATATAATGCTTTCAAATAAAAGAATATTTTTACCGAAAAAAAACATTATAAACCAATTATTGAAAGCATTTTGAGGAAAGATTTCACTGAAAGCCCACAAAAGTCATATCAATAGTCATCAAAACAAATCAGATCTAAGGCTTAGATTTTATGTGAAGTGTGAGTAAAGAGAGAAGAGTTTTTCAAATCTAAATTAAGTGTGATTTTGACGAACAAGACTTTTCAACTATTGCTGACACATCTATATTATCGAAAAGTCTTTAGCACTGAATTCGAGTGACGCCCTCATCAATGGTGTGCAGCACATGTATAATTCCCACGTGTATAACAATATCAGTAAATACTTGTGTATCATTACGTTTAGCTCTTTTCATTATTTTCCATTCTCTCTCTCTCTCTCTCTCTCTCTCTCTCTCTCTCTCTCTCTCTCTCTCTCTCCCCTCCCTTTCCATTGTCTTTGAGTGTAATTTAAAAAAAACGTCACAAACGAATGAAGAGAAAGTGAGTCCAAACACAGAATATAAATGAAAAAGAGAACCGAATCAGAAATAGTCAGAAATAGTGAGCCTTTAAAACAAAAATGAAACACAAATTGAATGAAAATTAATCGAAGGAATGCCTCTTCGAGTTCAGAGAAGTACTTAATTTCTATTAACTGTGAATGAGATGAGAGCGAAAAAAGACACTACTGGGCAGCACTGCCTCTAACATCAGACTCCTATCCATTTAAAAAAGGTATAATAAAATGCTGAACGAAGATATTCTCTTAATGTATGCTTCGTTTGCTTTTTATAATTATATTAAATTAAAGGATAAATATTTAAAGCTTTAGAAGAGGGAGAGGGAGAGAGGGAGGGAGGGGAGAGAGAGAGAGAGAGAGAGAGAGAGTTCAATTGAGTTGTAAAAATATCTTGCTTTCAATGGTGTCGTAATAATTGAATAAAAGGTCACATAATATAAGAGTTAAGGCCTAAAATCGAGTCATTAGGGAAATTGAATGCAAAGCCGGTTCTCTGCTCTAAAATTTGCTCAAATCTATTAAACTAAAGAAAAAGGAGGAAAAGAAGTTATTTTTGGGACGAATTAGAAAAATACTATTAAATGGATGTAAATATTGTAAATGTTTTTCAGTATAAAAATACTGAGACTTTTGAGTAACTTTTTTCAGTGTAAACAAACAGTCACTCAGTTTATAGAAATTCTTTCAAATCAAAGCAATATTGATGTGCTTTGGAATAATCAAACACATTCTTGAAACACAATATGGTTAATATCCTCAATATATTGTCCAAGATCAAATCGTTAATCATGGGTCAAAAAGGGTTTGGCGATAGATTAAATGCTTTTTTATTTTGATTGATGTATTAATATATAATAAATTATGCATTAATATTGTGAGTACTGAATAAGTGACACAACTATTGGAAATTAAACAAAAAGTGTATTAAAATTTTTAGTTCGGTTTCTGATCTGAGGCACACATTTGACGCCAAAATCATTTAATCAAATGATTTTTGTCGCTCTAATTGTATTCACGCCAAAGGTGTTCCTCAATTAGCACGAAGGAGTTTGATCAAGTTGATCAACACAAAAAGAACACTTTTTTATGTACACCCAGTTCTATCAATTTTAATTAAAATCAGGGAATGCTTACCTGAGTGAACAAGAATCTAATTATAAAATTATTTTTGCCATACTCTTTTTATTTATTCTAAATTTGATAGTTTAATAGTGAAACCCGTCATAGCTAACAACCAGTGAGATCGAAAAATTAATGTGTGGAATATTAGCATGTCAAATCTATTAAAATACATTCATAACTTTCCCCTGATATTTCACATAACCCCAGCTTTACTTTCAATGTCAACGTTGGAGCGGGAATAAGGTATAGCTTTTTTTGTTAACTATTGTATTATAAACGGTTTTCTCCCCGTTTAGAGAAAAATGAAGTTCACTTTATGGCCTAAAAAACCATTTGAAAAGTGATTAATAAAAATTAAATTCTAACAAACCTTTATTGTCTTGTTTTGCAGTCGGAGGCCATTGAGAGTAGTGATGGCTTTTTCTGCGTCTTCTGGTCGGACATAATTTACAAAACCGTATCCTAAGCTTTGGCCTAAAGTGAGGAAAAAGTCATTAAATTTCACGAATGAATATTTGGGAATATTTCGTGATTTAACGCCTTTTCGCCAAATTTTTGAGATTTGAACACAAATTACTGTTTTTTACGAAATCATTATTTATCCAAAAAAATAATATTTAATTGAAAAACGAGTAAAAATGTATCTAAAAGTGAGCCCTAAATGCCTGAAATCATACGATTAATACTCATTTTATAGTTAATCGATTAAATCGATCATTAATTTCGATTATCTTTCTTTCATTTCTCAAAAACTTCACGAAAAGTCGAAATCTTTTCTCTACAGTCGAGCCACGAGCGAAAGGGACTATTGGGGGTTCAATTGTGGGACATTTATACAATGGTTGAATAGATGGGGCAATAAATGGGGCCGGAGTTGGGGCAATGCTCGTTAAGCTCGTGCCTGAGTGCCAGACGCGCGTGCGATAAGTTCAACACTCAATACAATATGCAAATCAATGTGTGCTCTACAGCTGCGGATCAGCTGCAAGACTACAATCAAAATAATGGGTCAGACATTCACTATCGTCTGATTACGTACACAAACTCAGGTCTTTGGCAGTGAAAGTAACCGAAATTATTTTTTTTCAAATCCATAGCAATACTTTCAATACTTTCTCTGGAGTTCTCGTCTAAAACTGATTGAAAAATGAGAATAAATAAGCATTTGTTGATTATATTCATATATTGGAGTATTTGAAACTTTCTGAGTCATAATAATTTACTAAAGTCCCATGATACTTTATTATTATAATAATTATATAATATAATTCTTAATATACGATAATATGAAGGTCACTATCATTTGTTCCAATTAATTAATTAATCGAATAAAAGAGTAGTTTCTAAACAGTTTTTAAAATATGGGAAATCAATATATATTTATAATATCCTGATATAAATGCTTTGGAAAAACTAATTAATATGTGAATGAATCATCATATGAATGATCATAAAATGATCGATTTTATTTCGAGCGGTATTCTAACAAAGCGGCGAGTATTGAGCAATGAGGTAATGGATAAATGTGGAAATGGCAATGTGCCTTGCTATATCATGGCTATATTCATGGCTACATTTATATAAAGGGGAAGCATTTGTGCAAAACTATGTGTAAAATGAAAAAAGAGACGATTTTATACTTGAATTACCGGTGACTTTGTCACGGATCAGTTTACACGACTCGACTTCGCCTATGGATGAGAAGAGGCTTCTGATCTCTTCCTGTGTCATAGTTTGTGGCAAATAATTGACGATAAGATTGGTTTTGGAGTCTTCGGCGTTGCCCAAAGACTGGACCGAAGAGTTACTGTTGTGTAGACTTCCATTCTGTACGTTCTGTACCGGAGATGAGTCCAAACCATTCATTATAACAATAATTTAATACTAAAATACTATTGAAATTGAATTGAAGTACAATTGAAGTACAATTGAAATACAATTGAATACACAAAATTGAAAATCAGATTTTGCTGTTATGGTTGTGTCGAACAACAACTCAATTATAATTAATATTATTATTAATTCTTGAGTTTAGTATCAAATGAGAAGAGAATAACTCAAATATCGATAACTAAAAGGAGAGCAGAAAAGCTTAGAAACAATAAAATTATATTCCAATGGAATGAATGGATGAATAAGACAGCGAAACACAATGAAATGGATGCACAGCTTCCCGACCCTACTATTAGTGGCACCGACACCACCAAACACCGCAACGATGGCAACCAAACGCACGTAACGCGCATTCGCCACGAGATAACAGTCAAGAGTCTAGTCTACCGCTCAATACTCAGATAACACAGGGATATAAGGATATGGCCATTGATGTGGATGTGCTGCGCAGACAGAGCTCGAGCAGAGAACACATCACACACCCGTTACAGTCAACTTACGCTTATAGTGTACACAAAAGTACTGTATTCTTAACTCAATACAGTCTCAGTACAGTCTCCACACAATTACTCTGAAAATGCTTTTTTTGTTATGTTTTTTGCGTTTAATTTATTTTGGTTTTAATGTGTTTGCAATACAGAACTGCCCCAACATTTTCATTAGGGATTCCCCACTAATTCCGTATTCCTTAATACGTTTGGCTCTAATTCTGTTCAATTCCTTAGAATTTTATTTATTGAGAAAAACAATATTCGAGTTTAAGAGCGAAATAAAAGTGAATTTCTCTTTGAAAACAGTATTAAATAAGAGTGTAATTCATAGTTTGAGCTCAAAAATAGATCGATTTTGTTGGCGCACAACACAGACAGCAGTGAGTCGTTTGCACAGCACTACAGCACTCGTACACAAAGTGAAAGCCGACTCAAAGCACTAAATATTTTGCATAATATCCAACACAACGCTAATACTGCTCCACTCTCTCTATGAATATGAGTCTGGCCTCGCAATGACTTGTGCCAAATCATTTCAATATTTAATATTAAGCTCTAAGACAGCTCTGATCTGCCAACGAGAGAGAGAGAGAGAGAGAGAGAGAGGGAGAGAGAGAGAGAGAGAACT
>JAQIXD010000763.1:0-21202 GCA_034699985.1 Minunthozetes semirufus | reverse complement strand
GCCTCGGCCTGGAACCTGTGTTTTGTCCCTCTAACCTGGAGATTCCAGCCCGGAGCTGGAGGTCTGGTCACGCTACCTCTTAGGCTGTGCGCATGAATCGCATTACATGAGGGTATTGTTCACAACAAAACATTGATCGCTGAATTGCAGAGACTTATTCTTGAGATCAAATACCTTTCCTCCGCACAGCCACAAAGTGTGTGAGCGTTTATGTGTGTCCTCTATCTTATGTAATCATGTTATGGCACTCTTGTTTATGTTTTTTACCATCGTTACCTTGTTAAATTTTATAGATAATACGGATTTTATTGCTCGTTAATTCTGGTCCATAACTTCATTGATGAATTACAATAGGCTGTCCTCTACAGACACCTTCACTAGTGATACCGATAGCTCTCTGGATAAATCCTATGACACTTTGAGTTCGTCGGGTTTTCCTTATTACAAGCCTGTGCTGGCATCGGAGGCCAGGGCCAGGTCTGTGCCAAATGGATATCATGTAAGTCGGGCTCAGAATAAGAGCACAGAATCAATGTTTGTGTGAATCCCTGATTGAAAAGAAAACGTAACAAAACTTTAGCCATAATTTCATTAATTTATTTATAACTCGAGTTTTGTTTTGTTTTTTTATCCCCTTTTTGTGCTGTGCTTTTCGTTTCATTTTTATGCTGTGCTTTTATAGCAATTATTTTTATTCATTCATGTATTGAAGGATTTGTTTTTGAGCACAGAATGAAATTCTGTCCAATTTTTCCTTTCATTTGTTATTTTATTTGAAATCAATAGTTATATAACTTTTGAATCGTTATATAAATCATTACTTAATGAGATTTTTTCTTAAATATAAATGTGGTTAGTATTACATAAAATATGCATTACCTTGCTCAAATGGTCATGTAGTGATCTATAGCCATAATAATTATGATAAACGAGAAAAATCGAAGGTAAGCAAGGTGTTCCAAGTTTAAATTTAGACTTTTATCGGGATTATAAATCTGTGTAAACAAACTTGAAAAATATTTTTAATCAAATTAATTGAAATCGATTTTATTGGTGAATATTTTATAGTATGAATTAAGTTAATTACCAAGATCATTCAAGCATTATTAAAATTGAAATTATTTCCTTCAATATAAATTTCTAATTATCCTGTTCAATCGTTATCTTAATGAATTATGAATAATTTATCCTTAATAATTTTATTGAGTATTATTTCCTTATACAAAAACTAATTTTCAGCATTACCTTGAACATCCTTTTGAACATCCTTTTGAAACATACTTTTATAATGACGTTTTCAAAGCAAATCCATTGCCTAACAAAATGTTATTCAAAATGTTTACTAAACTCTATTATATTTTTAGTAAATCCATAAAAGAGTCGGAATTAAACTCAATTCCAATTCAATGAACAAATAGCTGTACAAAAATGACCCCTCTCTTCATGAATTGATAATCATTTCAAAGGTTTTGTTCGAAACTTTAATTCAAATACTTTTGAATTATTTATACAAAAATCTTAAGCAAAATAAGACTCAACTTTTTCTATGAATAAATAACTTGAAATGAAATCAAGTGTTTATTCTTGCGATTTGTGTAAGCATTTAATTTTATCTAGCTATTTTATTAAGTTTCAGAGGAAAGCCTGCTGATTAGATAAGTGGCGGTATTGCAGCTACTTCTGCAGCGAAGGGGACATAAGTCACAGACAAACACTTTAATTATCTGTTGTTTTTAATCAACTGCACAGTTAGATATCGCTCAGCCATTAGAGCTCAGGCATAGATGTGGGCTCCGGAAATCAATTGAATTAGCATCTTGTTCATTTTGTTGGCAGGAAATTTTCACTTCAAAACAGTAATGGGTATTTTGATGGCTGTTTTAATAGAGGAAATGTTAAACCGCTGTCAATAATAGTGGTTATTGTGATGTCTCAAGAATTTCTGGTATTTATTGATATTGTCTTTGAATCTGTTATTTGTTTTTATGATGTGCTGGTAATGGGAAGGGTGACCAGCTTTGTATTAAACTTTCACACCTTTTTGCAAGCTGTAATTTTTAATTTTGAAGCAACATAAATGTTTAAATTATAAGGGTAATTTGTATTACTGGCTAGAAAATGACTAGATAACTTTAAATTAATTAGATGGCAAACTGTAATTTTTATATTTGAACTTGGAAATTTATTTGAATAATAAGGGCATATAATTTTATTGGACGCCAAAATGTCAGTCTTTTAATTAATTTTTAATATTCTTGTTAAAATTCACAAGCTGTAATTTTTAATTTGGATTTAAACTTTTCCTTTATTAAAATTAAGCAAGAATAAAATAATGGGAAATAAAAAGGTTTAACTTATTTCATCTTGCCTCTCAATTAAATTTTCGAACTATGGTTATCCTGTTATTTTGCTCGCGAATTTTCCATATCACGTAAAAGATGTTTTACGTGGCTTTTCTTTACTTATTTTCTGTGCATTTTATTAGAATTTATGTGACATTCAGTCAAAATGGGATTTTTCTTATTGCTTTTCCACACATACAATGGGAATGTTTTTTGATTCACTTTCTTCCAACGAAATACTCTGTTATTTCAGGAAATGAATTCTTGATATTTCTATTATCTTGCAATTTATATCGGATTTATTGCAATAAATACAAATCAAATCATTAAAGAGTAGTTATTCTTCAGTGAATCACGAAAAGGGTATCATTAAAACAATAATGGTCCTTTTACTTTGAGTCAAATACTTATTTAAGTGATTGATGAGCAAGGTATTAAAAATTCCAACTTTTGAATGAAGGCTGGAATTATGGATTTATGGATAAAATTCTTCATAAATATTCTGAATACAGAATATTCTGGTGTTTTTCCGGCTTTTTATTTAATGGAAATTTAAATAACTTCTTTAGATTGATGATATAAGCAAGGCTGTTTTTTATCTATTTTTATTGTCTTGGTTGTCTTCTATACAAAGATTAATTATCAAAGAATCAATACTTCGATTACCAGAAAGGTTTTGTTGTAAACAACGTTGCAGTGAACCGCCTTTATTTAATCGAACTAATTAATGATACTTGCAATATTTATTTATTTCATCCTATCTTGCTAATCCAGGCCTTTCTTTCTTGCATTAAATTCTGAAAAATAATTGACTAAAAGATCCTGAATAAACAATTTATTTATAAAACTCTTGGGTATTGTTTGCTTACTATTGGAGTAATGTTTTTGAAATGAGAGGAAAATAACACAAAATTCAATTAAATTCAAAGATTTATCCGAAGAGTGGACGGCATTAAAATCCCGGTTAGAATTGAGAGCGAAGACCATAATGGGATTTCTGTAATACGAGAGCAAACTTTCTTTTATCCCATTATAGCATCGCTTTATTAGATTTATCAAGTTATCTAAGCTGGGTGATTTAATTAATGTTTATTATTAATTTTTCTTTTATTACCCATTATTTTCTTATCAAGAACATTTATAATAACATTTATTCATCATTTAATGTTCTCTACCATGCTCACCCTTGGAATGATTCTGCACATCCCTGTTATTTAAATTAATTTTTATTATCAACAAAATGTAATTAAACTTTTTATGAGTTCATTTGATTTGATTACTTTTGAGGCTACTTTTGCACCTTGCTAATTATTCATGAATTATTATAATTAGAATGTTTATTATCATAAACATGTTATTTGTTAATAAACAGGCTAGAAATGTCCGGAAAAAATTATCTGCCTTGCTTAATTAGCTAGCAATCTAAATTATTATTTAATGTTGACTATTTGTCTTGAGAAGTGTTTATTCAGTTTAAAAATAAGCTTGTTAACTAATAAAATGTGCATCATGCAATATTTATAATTGGGTTGTAAATTATTTATAGTAAAATCTGATGAGCAAGCTTGTTTTTAATTTGCTAAAAAATAACATCATTATATTTTATGTTTGAAATAATTTTATTTTTAAGCTTGCTCTTCAAAAATTCTTGTTTGATAATATTCCTTGATAATTCTCGGTGAGCGAAATAAATAATCTTGTTTATCCAAATATTCACCAACAATTTCCTTGTTTATCGATCAGACGGCGCAAAGAAAGTCATCAAATAAACTGCTATTCCGTGCCTTTTATTGTTGTTTTCATTTCAATCAATTCTAGACAGTGATGGTCAAGGGGAGGGACTGGTAAAACACCTTTCAAAATAATAATCGAGCAATTTTTCCCATACAGGGCTCACTTTTGCGCTCAGACGAGCTTACTCATTATTTCCCAGAGGGAAAAATCACCTTGTACATCGCAACATGGAATATGAACAGCAATATTCCGCCCCAAGATCTCAACCCTATTGTACTGCCAGAGAGTGTGGTATACGTGGCCGACATATTGGCGTTTGGTATACAGGAGGCGCCTCAGGGAAACTCAATTAAGGAATGGGAGGTCGAAATACAGAAGACAATCGGACCCACACACGTGCTCTACCATTCGACAACTCACGGGGCTCTTCATCTTTGCATTTTCGTCAAGAGGTATGTCCTCTGAATCTATTGACAAAAATCCCATACCTTGTGCTGAAATCGATAGGAAACCCCTTTTGAAATATGTGTTACAAATTCGTGATAAGTAATACATAAGAGTATTAGCAATGCTATTGTTGTTGACTCCTATTCTGTGCCGTAAAAGGCTGTCCTCTTTTTTTTCGTAGTGAGAAAGTGTTGAAATCGATTCAATGTCTTTCCTTTCGGTATATTTTTATTCATTTTTTATGTCTTTATTGAGAAGTATTCCAACACTTGAAGTGAGTTTCGTTTGAATTGAATTCACATCCATTTAGAGCTGTTTCGGTGATGTCCAGGGGTTGGCATCTGTTTTTCACTAATTTTACCATGCTTAAATAGCATTTAAAGTAATGTTAATTGAAAGGGACAGGAATTATATGAAAAATGATTGTTCTTGTCGTTATTGAGGTCATATTAGTCTGTTTTTGATCAAAATGTATTATTTTTTCAAAAGACTGCACATCCTATCAGAGGTTTTTAGGTCTGTACGCGTAAGTCCTGTGCTCTCAAAGTCTTTATATCAGGACTTGAGATATGAATTCATTTTTATTTCTCAGATATTATCGATTGAATCGAAATTATAGCCAAAGAAACAAATTATTGTATTTTGTATAACTCTTTTGTAAGAGAATTATGAATAGATTTCATGTATAACCTGCAGGTTTACAATAATATTGAAGGTCATCTCAATGCCGAAGCAATTTTCTGCTGAATAATAGGCGAGAAAATTGAATGAAAATTCATTTCAATTGAGATTTTAAAATAAATTTATTTAAATTGAAAGCGAGTTTATGTCAGATATTTTCCAATTTGAATGAATTAACTTGGTAAAATTTAAATTCAAATTGCTATAATAAACCTTTTATGTAGTTTTATATCTGAAGTTTGCATGGTGAATGTAGGATTGCATGATAAAATTGAGTTTTTCAAACCCCTTTCAAAGTATGAGCAAAAAAAAAATACTCAGAATTCAAAATTTATTAAAACCCAAGAGAGTTGACTGCCATTAAGTTGAGTGCTCTTGGCAATACTCAAGAATATTCTGGAAAACGGGTCAATTTCATTTTTATCTTTAATCAGATTCTAGAGTCAACAAAACGACCTTTTCTTGAGCACAGAATAAACTCTGTTTTTGTCATTTTTTCTTAAGTATTGAATTAGACTTAAATAGAGTTTTGATCTCTTAATGGCATTTAATGAGAGCGTTGTGTAAACGCTTTTATCAGAATATTCTGTCCCCTATTCTGAGTGGTTTCCCCTCTATTTTTTTGTTCAATGACTTAAAACATTGGAAGTAATCTAATCTTAGTGCCAGAGCTAATCAGGTGCTCATTATTCTGAACAAACTTCAGATTTATATTTTATTAGAATTGTTTTTTTTGAAATTTACAGTCAAACCTCTTTATTCCAATATTTTTAGAATTAATGGAGAGATTCCGTGATATTTGAGTGTATTTTGAACCATCTAGGTCTTTTTTGACCATTTACAAGCTGAAAGAATCAAATAACATGTTATGTTTGGAAAGTTAGAGGTACACTCTTTTATGTCCACTCTTTTAGCCGTAATTTGATTCCGAAATAGTGTAGAAATAATGGGATTTTTATATATATTTCAACTGTATATTGAAATTGCACTTAATCTTGGTGTTTATTGAAAAATAATGATATTTTCTTAGAGTTCATTGTGTTCGGGGTATAATTGAATTCAGTAAATATAGAGATAAATATCGTTTTGTTATTTCAGTGAAACAGTAAAACAGATTCGGATTTATATCTCTTTTCATCGATTTTTGGCCAAAACCGAGGCTTTGTTCCAATGGATAGGAATGTAATGGAATTACTGTTTGACAGATGAGAGCACAGAATGAGAGCACAGAATATTCTGCTCTTTTTCTTTTTGGTCAACAGTTTTCTTATCCATAGCCTCCGGTAAATGTGATAAATCATCTTTGATTAACAGATAACCTTGTTATTTGATTAGGAAGGCTCTGCTGAGCTCTATTTATTCATTGATGATTGAAAATTAACAAGATAATAATGGCCTAATTAATTCTAGACATAAAACAAATGAATGATTTATCTTGATAATAATTTTATTCAAATTAAAGTTCAGCTAATTTAAGAAGCTATACAACAAGAAATTAGTTTAACTTATGAGCATGATAAAATTTTCGTTGAACTTATCTATGAATTCTGTTATGAGAGAGACTTATCCAGGATTTTCTGCTCGAATAAATCCATTTATCAAAATTATTATCGATTTCTTTGAATAAACAATTAATTATTAAAACCATATATCTTTTGAAACTCAAATAACTGGAAGTTTTGAAAAATTCATGGCGTTATGAATTCAAAATGATCTTGATAAAAAACTTATCTTAATCTTATTCTAAGTTAAAAAGCTTCTTGATCTAGAAACATTTAACCATGATAAATTATTCGCTATTTATAGCATAGAGTTTAATGCTTTTTCAAATTCACCATGACAGATTTCTAATCTGGTACTTATCACTGCCGGAAGACGAGACGCACAACACTCGGAGTCCGTGCGCTATACCACTGCTGAAGACGAAGGGGGCCATCGCTGTGGCGTTCAGGATATTCGGCACCTCTTTCCTGATCATTAACTCCCACTTTCCCGCTCACGAGACTCAGTGCAAGAGCCGTTTGGAAGAATACGAACGGATTATCTCATCAATCAATTTGCCAAAAGACTACTCACTCCTGAAGACCCGTTACATAACCAGTGACCTGACGGGTCGTTTTGATTGCGTCTTCTGGTTCGGTGACTTCAACTTCAGGATAGATCTCACCCATGAGAACGTCATACAATATGTCAAGGTGAATTTTAAATCGAACAGAATTAGCAAGGTTATTTAAAAAATTATCTAGTCAATTTTTCAAAAGTATCTAGAACACTCTTTATTTGAATTTATTTTTTGAAAAGTTACCAAGATAACATTTCATAATTAGCTTGGACTCATTTAATATTCATAAATAATCTTGTTTAATCTTGAAAAGCTTGGAATTTTCATTTTAATCTTGATAATCGAATACCTAACTCATTTTCACTACGATCAGGGTATCAAATCAGTGGACATGTATGACCCACTCCTAGATTATGACCAGATGACACAGTCAATGAACAAGTCCCTTCTCTTCCGGCACTTCAATGAGGCCAATCGGATAACCTTCGCCCCGACCTATAAATTCGAGATCAATTCCAACGAATACGAAACGGAACTGAAAAGAGTGCCCTCTTTTACCGATCGTATCATTTATCGGAGCAAACGGTTGGGTCATATCGTGAACTATCAGTACAACTGTGTCCCAGAGTTCCAGACTTCTGACCACAAGCCTGTGTACGGCCTGTTCGAGGTCCAGATCAGGCACGGGAGAGACGACATTCCACTAAATCTGGGTCTTTTCAATCGAGAGGTAAAATATTACAGAATATTCTGTGAAAATGATTTTTATCTTGTTTTTCATAATCCAGGTCTATATGGAAGGCTTGAGAAGGAGGGCTGTGGAGGCGGGCCGTAAGAACCTGGATAATCACGACTGTTCCATCTCGTAACAAAATGACCACAATTAAAATGGCATCTTTTAAATCAATGGTTTATTCCCTCATCTTTTTGAACAAATTCTATTACATTTATTGAGCGGAAGGACTGTCCTCTCGAGTGTTGTCATTAAATACTCATATCTGCTGTTATTATGAACTGTTTTAAAGAATGACCAGAGAGGAGGGGTATTTGATTTCTCTCTAAATCCGGGATTAAATGACGTATCTTATAAACGATAAGTTTTTTTTGCATGGTCAATTAAATTTTCTGTGACGATCCCCTCCCTAACCCCCTTTTTTGATGGGACAGAATTGTATGGTCATCCCTGTTATTAAATATAATAAAGTTTGTGATACGAATACCAAACTTGTTAATTATCCAGCAACATTTGTTATATTAATTAAATTAAATCCAATCTGTTGATTATGATTGGTCAAATTGTCACCTCAAACATTTTGTTGAAAATTTAACAATCGAATTATCTTGTCAAAAATTGATCAAATTTCAAATGTTTATTAAAAAACGAGATTAATCTAGTTCAAATTTTCTATAAATATCAAGTTACTGATCTCAATTCTATGTTTGAGATAGATTAAATGAATTTAAAATAAACTCCTAGTTCAATTAAAAATGTTTGGACATAAATTAATCTTGTTAATTCGAATTTGTTATCTTTAAAAATCAAGTTGAAAATAAATTAAAAATCCAATTTTATGGTCATCTATTTATTCAAGTACATCTTGTTCAGAATAATTATGCTTGGAGAAGGGTCAGCAAATAAAAAAACTGTGGTTAAAATAGTCAAAATACATTGTGAACAATATCCACTTATTAAATATTATTGATTTTTAAAAACGACCTAGCTCAATTTATGAGATACTAAATTTTTGAACTTAAAAATTATAACAATTAATGTTTTAAACCCTAACACCCTCTAACACCCAGGTACATGTAATAATGAAAGTGATTCTGATGAAAGGTGCCTCCATAAATCACCTTGATATATGCTGTTATTTATGCAATGGCAATATCATACTATATTTATCAGTTGATTGTTAGTTAATTAGTATATTTAGTTATGATCATATTGATTCGAGGTTAAATCAATAAAATTAATGTAAATAACTTTTTATAGTATTGATTCTTCCTGAACATCTGGAATCAGACGATATCCTTTTTAAGATAATATTTCAACTGTTCCTCGAAAATTAATTGCATTTTGTGCTTAACTTTAATCGAGTATAGACTTAAGAAAACTGAAAATTTGTTTGAAATTAAACTTGATCAAGCAGGAAATGGAACAACTGCAAGCAAGTAAGTGCCTTTATCTTATAACTAAACGCTTAATTTAAGCTTGATGAATATCTCTATTAATCAATATACACACAATAGATATGACCCAAATTGAAAAGGATGAGAACAACAATTCTGTCGGTCGGTTCAAAATTCCAGAATTCAAGTCAAAGTTCGAGCACAAAATGAGTCCATTCATAAATTGCAAGGAAGAGAAAGAGTGGCTCAAAGAACTGTTCGAGTTTAGCGCAATGAGTAGGGAAGCCTACGCTAAAACTGTCGGCGCAAAGCTCTTTGGGCCATTATTTTACCCCTTTTGCCAGGATTTCGAAAAATATGAGATCCTGCAGAAGTATTTCCTGCTCCTCTATGTTCTGGATGACCACTCAGACATTAAGAATGACCCGGACCTGGATATCGCCAGAGATGTCGAAAAAACTAAGACAATTTGGGGAACAATGAGCGATGTGTTCCACAAAATCATCGAAAAGGATCGGTTTATATCAATGAACAAATGGCGGCCATATGTCGTCTATAATTACATTTTGGCCGAAACTATTTGCGCCAAATTGAATGATCACCAAAAGAGACGGTTCCGGGACACGTCATTTCTCTGTTATAAGGGGCTACAGGAGGAGAATGGCTATACAAGCAAAGGATCAATAGCTCCAACTTATGAGGAGAATTTAAGAGTAAGTTCTTGAATAAATTGTGGTTTAATTTTCAGAGGCGTAACTTCTAATCTACTTTTGAATATCAAATTCACCTAGTTTATGTTTTCCCCTTTTCAGATCAGGAAGCAATCATCTGGCTGTACCATCATTTACATGCTTATGGAATACGCGGAGAATTTCTTCATAACTGAGGAGGAATACCAGAATCCTCTGTTCCAAAAGTTCATGGATTTGGCCACCGAAGCGATCTGTATAGACAACGATATCTTGTCGTTTGAAAAGGAATTTTTTGAGGCGAACTCCAAATTGAATTGGATGTGTCTGAACACTGTGATGGTTACGGCACGACTTGATGGCTGTGACGTCGAGACAGCCATGAAAACAATGGTCAATAAGTTGGCGAAAGTGGAGGAAGAGTGCCTTCAGATCTCGAATCAACTACTTTCAGACGCTTCCACTGCCGATGGCTTGAAAGTGATGGTCAATCGCATTGGATATGTGATCGGTGGCAACGACTATCTCACACGATATGGGCCCAGATTTACCGGGAAATACACTTGATCAAACAATTTCAATGCAATTGATTCTTGTTCTTAATGTTTTAATCAATAAAATAATTATTTGCACAAAATATCAGTATTTACTGTATGAGGAATTACTATTAACTTTACTCTTGACATATGAAATGCCATTTAACAGGCCGTCCGATCAGTTATCTGAATTTAATGCTAAACGAGTTCGGCGACAAAATGGCAGAAAGTCCACGAAAATTGTGAATATAGTAAACAGGATAACATTCTCAATGTTTTTCAAAGGATTTATTTATTTACTTTTTTTATAGAATTTTTATTTCGCTTATTATCTATATATTTGAGACGAATTTCAGGGCCAATACTTTATTGGTTTATGAATTATTATTTGAAAGATTACTGTTATAATGAATTTTTCATTGAATCAGTCATTTTATGAGTGAGCATCATAAAGCGTATAAATACTAAAATTACCTAGATAAATTGAAAGTTGAAATTAATTCTAATACTGAAATAAAACAATTCTTACTTTGAAGGCAACAGCTCTGGTAACAACAAAATGGTTGGCACAGGAAAAGCCAATTTGACACTTTTTTGATGAGAGTCGCTCCAATGCAGAAAGTATCTAGGTTATTCAAGAAATTGAACAAAAATAATCATGCTAATTGGAATTTTAAACTAACTTTAAATTTCAATACAGTTTGGAATAGTTTGTGATTAATTATGTAATAGTTTTGCAAACATTTAAACGTAATAATCGACTGCTTATTGATTGAAGACGTAATCAAATTGAAGCCAATTATAAGCGAGGAAAAGATGGTCACCCAAATTATGAGGAAGAAAAAGAAGATATTCTTCTCCTGTTCAAAAAGCAGTGAATGTAGCATGATCAAATCTATCGATATGAAAGTGAAGTAAATTGAAAATACGTAAGACTTCCAGAAGTCATTAAAGTGGTAGATTTCGTTGATAATTTGATCGAGCTCGCTCAAAATTAGCTTGATAGTTCTTGATCTTAAAACAGCCCTTGATTTAATTATTCCAATTAATCGAGAATTAAATGAATTTAACCTAATTTGACACAAATAGCAGATTATGAAGAAATAAAGGACTCCGAAGCAAAGGCACGCAATGAAATTTTTCATAATAATCAAGTTCAAAATGATGGCAAGAATTCCAAACAAGATAAATTGAAAAATTGTTATGTTTGTTAATAGTATTACAATCCAGAACAAAATGGCTGAAAAACTGAATGGTTTCTCAATAGAAGAGACAATTTTCCAGCCAAACTTTATATGCTTAATGTATTTATCATGGTGAAATTTATCACCAGGTGAGAATAAACGAAAAGACTGATCATTGTTGAGGACTTCGATGAGTTTAATCCAGTGATGTCTTGAGTTGTGTTCACTATTGAATAAATTCAAACAATGGATGTCATAAAGTGAGACAAAAATGGCCGAAAGATAATATAATTGGGATAAACCACCATAATAGTGAAGAATTCCAAAATAATACAGAGGTATTTCATTGGGCTTCAAAGTAGCAAGCTTATCATACAAGAATAAAGATTGAAAAATGAATAACAAATGATAGATAAATAATGAATAGTATTTGATTCGTTTAATAAGTTTTTCTCCTCTGTTAAGAGATTCAGTTATTCCGTAATCAAAAGGAAGCCTTAAATCCATTGAAGACAGGTATTAATCATAAGATATTTGAGTCTGATTATAATTGCACCCAGTTATTCAAGTGAATTTTCCTGCTTATTATTGTTGTTTGAAAATATTGGTAATTTTTAAAAATAGCTTCAATTCGATTAGGTTTAATGGTATTATTTATTATTCAAGGTTATATTATATTTGAAATTTTAATTGATCTGTTATTTTATTATTCATTTCATTGGCTCTGAAACATATTCAACATTTGATATTTCGTAAAAATAAGTTTCCAATCAATAAAATTGGTTCTGATGAATGTTTAAAAGTCAAGAATCTAATTAAAATGATAAATTATCAGAATATTTTCTCTATTCAAGAATCAATCGTCATTAACCTCAGCTCAGAATAAATATGTTCTTGCTAAAAAATTGTTCAATTGGAATTTTTATTTCACCATGAAAGTTTAAAAATTTTTACAAATGAAACGTTTATAATTTAACCCTGGTACTCCCAGACACAAACCTGTGCCCGTTCATTGTAGACAAGTTCACCAGGGCAATTGAAGACGAAGGCTTCACCTTGCACACATACCACGAATGTGTGCCTGTTTTGGGGGTTGGAGTAGGGTCTTATGTAGTTTAAGCACCGGCTGTCCCTGTGTATCTCATGAACGCAGGTTTGGTAACTGTCACTGAAGACTGTGCCGACGGGACACGTCTGGACACCTACCTCTCGACCATCTTTGCAAACATGGAATTTATGGCTGTCCTGTGGGTCGGGCGACAGTCTGTTCCAGTAATTATTGCGTCCAACGCACAGGTTATTTGCTGTTTGTGACTGAGCAAAACATACTATTTGAAAAATATCAGTGAAAATGTGCCATGATACTTTTTTAAACTTACCCAGAGATGAGAGGATTGGAATTATTATCAAATAATTCATTTTATTTTCAAAGATGAGTTATTAAACAGATTTTTAAATTGGTTCTTATCATTGAAATCCCGGCCTATTTATAGAGGGATTTTTGAATAGATAACTTGAAATAATTATCAATAAACAATTCCCAGTATAGAAATTCAAATCATATGACTTCCAATTTAACCCATCCTTCACTGGATTAACTCTTTCATGGAGAACAGGTGTAAAATTTTCCCACCATATTTTACTTGCTATTTATTCTTTCGTAAATTACTAAATTATCAGGAAATATGAAAGGTCACTCTTATCTTTATTATTGTTTGTATGTAATCTTCTTGGAATTTTATCAGAACAAACTTGATCCAATTTTGTTTTTGTCGCAAATAAATTAGTTAAGGATAATTTTCTGTTGCAATTTGAATGGGAATACGACAGGTGATCTTGCTAATTTATAAGGAAATAATCGCAATATATCAGTGATGTCGAAGGGGGGGACATGGAAAATTCCCCCCCCCTGAGGTCCGAAATTTGATCAAATTCCCTCCCTCTGAGGTCGAGTCAAAATTTCGAAAATTTTTGCTAGTTTTGTTAGAAATAGGTTAAGATTATTCCTAAAATAGCTTAAATCTGGTTAAAAACTAGGTATAGCCTGTTTTTCCCCATTTTTTCTGACTTTTTCCCCCATTTTACCCAAAAAATGACTAAAAATCGTGTTTAAACATGATTAAAATTAAATTAAATGTAAATTAACTAATTTAAACTTAATTAGATGCTATTTAGATTAATTTAATTACTATTAAGCCCAAATTAATTTTCAATTTTATCCCCCCCTGAAGTCGACTCGCAAAAATCCCTCCCCTAATCCCCCCCTGAGGCCGGAGACCTTCGACACCACTGGCAATATATAAATTACACAATGTGCTTGCAAAAAAAATTTATGAACAAATTAGGGTACCATGAACATCTTGAGCACTGAATAATAAGGATTTTATTCCAATAATAGTCATGAGGATTAAATATTACCATGATCAAAATATCTATTCATTTTATTAAGATTCAAGTGATTTGGTTTTATTTGCTATATTTCACTAAAATGAGCATGATCATTTCAAAAAATAAAAGGAATTATAATTTTCCTATTCTTTGGGTAGTCTGGGAACATTTTCCGGTACCATTCGTGCGTGAAAACTGCGTTCATTGTCAAATTGGAAAGAACCAGGCCAAATAGGCCCACCATGTACCATTTTGACCTTTCATAATCAATAATATAGAGAAATAGACCATGATCTCGGCGAAATAATGCGGACACGTGACTAATCCAAACCAGGATCCACTTGGAATTGAATGTTTAGTTGTTACCACATTTCCTATTGAGAAACATTTAATTGAACTTGGTTAAATTTATCCATTTTCAATTTAACTTTGGTATTTTTTCGAAGGTTAGCTAAAATAACTTGAACTTTGTATTGCACATACGAAAAGTAAAAGAATATGAGCATGCCAATTACATGGTTCCATTTGAGTAGTTCAGTTAATTTGAATGTTCCTGGAAATTTATCACTAATTTGACCAAGATCATTCGAATTAAAGCCTTCAGCTCCAGCTAGCAATGATAAGCTAGCGAATAAATAATAAATAAACCCAATCAGGTAAGTGTGCAAGTCCTGTTTCACAGAATCGGTATGGATGCTGACCATGGTGCTCTCGTAATAGCGGCGCATCACTTGAACTCGCTCAGTACCGACAAGATTATCGAGCAAATATTGAACAACAGATGGCATACCATATCCCAGATAATAGACTTTGATAACAGAGCAGACAACAAAACCCATACAAAAGTTAGCGAACAGGTAATAGTGAGAGCACCAACTTTTGTGAAAATAATAGCTTGGTGATTTAAAAATATCGATAAAGCTTGATAAATTGATAGTTTACCTTCTTGAAATGAGGAATAAGCTCACTTTTCTCTTATTTTTGTCACTACTGTCCGCCAATTTCCCATATTTTGCCAAACGTTGGATCCATTGAGGGGTCAAACGGGGGATAAAAATAGTGGAAAGACTGGCCGTAAGACAGGCTGTCGAGAGTGAGACCAGGATTAGGCTCAAGATATTTACCATTTTTGTAATTTGGTTTTTCCCTACACTTGTTTAATTATTCTATCAGTTATCTTATCATGGTTATGCCTGGAATTCGGAAAATTTTCTTCTAGAAAAATTTATAGCATACGCAATCTGAAAAAAACAGGTTTGTGAATTTTTTAAAATCTAGTTTAATTATAGATTAAGTTTTATGACCTTGTAAAAAAATCAAACCAAAAGGCTATTCTACATTCTACATTCTACATTAAACATCCCTTCTTATAGATTTAATTGATAACATATTTCTAGTTTTATTCTCAACTTATCCGGTTTGATGGGTAATTTCAATGTAGATAACTTACCATATTCATATTTTGAATTTATTTTAAATTGGCAAAGCTAGATTACATTCGACTCAGAACGAGGTAATTTTACAAAATCAAACTGATTATCTTTAAAATTTATTATAACTGATCGGACAGCCTATCAAATGAATGAAAACATATACTAAACAACACAAAATTGATTTTATTTTCATACGTCAAGAGACAGGTTTTGATAGGAATTCCTCATAAATACTGATATTCTGAGCAAATAATTGTTTTAATGATTTGAACAAGAAGCAATTTGGTCAAAATTGGATGGTCAAGAGTACTTTCCAGTGAATCTTGGCCCATATCGTGTAAGATGGTCGTTCCCACCGATCACAAATCCAATGCGATGGAACAGATATATTGAATGTAATGGTGAAGATATGGCGTCAACTCAATATGATCATGACTAAATAGATTAATTAACTAAATATAGTATGATATTGCCATTGCACAAATAATAGCATACATCAAGGTGATATATGGTGGTCCAGGCGCATCCTTTTTCCCTCATTTCGCTAAGCTCGAATAATTGTTTGAGCCAGTCCTTTTCTTCCTTGCAATTTATGAATGGACTTATTTGTCATTAATTCCGGAATTTTCAACTTGATTGCACTTTATATAAATTATTCTAGATTTAACCTTATTGATAAGTTTCAAAATTAAAAAAAAACAACTTTAGTAAATAAAATATTTAAGCAAAAATAACTTTAATAACTACAGTCAGTGACGCTTATGATCAACCAGGTCGGGGAAACCGAAAAGGTTGACAGTAATGGTTAGTTGACAAAAAACATTGGTTTATACAATTACTTTTACTGCTTTTGCTGAGAACCGGGAGATTTTGAAAATTGAAAACCGGACAGTTATCAAGCAATTCAACGCCGAATACCAAGAATTTTATCAGAATATCAGCAGAATTATCGGCACAAATATCACCTCTCTATTTGATGCCGGAATAGTTTATGATGAGCTCAGAATAGAATTGGATTACAAATACATTTGGAGTGACTTTTGGACCGAAGAGGAGATGACTAGAGTTGTTGAAAGGCTGTCCCCTTTGAAGTTAAGATATGTTTCAATAAATAGTTTTGTGAGAAATGTATTGATGTTATGGAGTGCTGTGGAACCGATGGAAGACATCCTGAGCTAAGCCGAGGCGATCCACACAAGAGATCGGTTCCGCGCTCTTCAAATGTACACAAAATGTGAATAAATCAAAAGTAAATGAAATTTTACACAAAATTTGTGCAAAATTTTTTGATTAAAATACAGGAAATTATCCAAAATATGTTTAATAGGGATTTCCCTCAATATTATTGTTTAATACATTTTTAATGAATTATTTACACAAATATTGAGAGAAATATCAATAAATTGGTATAAAAGTAATTGTAATTTAAGATCAAAGTCATGTAATTTTAATTTATTTATAGATTTATAATACAATTCAGAAAATGTATACGAAATGCACACAAAGTATTGGTTTTAAAAATGCCTTTCAATGCCTCTAAACCTCGAATTGATTGTAATTTTTGCAAATAAACGAAAAATAATACATCAATTGATTTAATTATTATTCATTAATTAAAAAACATTCAAATGGATGAAACTCAATCTCATTTTGTAATTAAATGCATAAAAATTGAGCTAAAATTATTAAAATCCAAACCATTAGATCCACACCTGGATTGAAATCACTGAATAAAAATGGATTTCAATTCTCTGACCAATTATTTAACAGATAATTCAATTCTCTTTATAGTTTTGTTTATATTATCATTGATTTGTTTTAAAATTATCAAGTTCTTTTTTCAGAAGAGATTTTTTGTGGTAAGCTATTAAAATTGTGATTTACATTAAGAAATTATTGTAATCTTCAATAGGATTTTAGCAAGCTCAAATACTGCAATAGAAAAATTGCTGATGAAGTCTTGGATAATCACGTCTTGGGAAGAATACCGGAAAATTTAACAGGGTGGATCCCGTTGTTTCACTCCACCGAAATCAAAGCCAAACAATTGAAAGGAATTCAGGTTTTCGATAGGGATCTGATGGTCTTCCGGTCGTCCACAGGGAAGGTGTATGTGTTGGACGCATACTGTCCTCATATGGGGACATACCTTCCGGTCGGCGGCAAAGTTATCGGGGATAGTGTTCGCTGCCCTTTTCATGGCTGGACATTCAACGGAGAGGGAGAGTGTACTCATGTTCCTGGATTAGGTTGAAAATTCAAAATAAACTTAACATGATAAACCAGGGATAGCCAAGCTCGGCCGACTCGTGGGGGAGGGGAAAATGGTCGAACTTTTCTGGAAAATCCGCCAGTTTGTCCTCCATTGCTGGATTTTCCTTGGGGAAAGGTCAATTTTGGCCGATTTTTCCTCTTTTTTTCCAAATCTCAGAGGGGACTGTTCGGATTTTTCCAACTCAGGGGGGATTTTAGGCTATTCCCCCCACCTTGGCTATGCCTGTGATAAACCTACCAGTTCATCAATATTTACTATTATTTATAAACAGAATCTAATCTACCAAAAGCAACGATTAAAAAGCATACAGCAATTGAATCGAATGGATTAATAATGTTCTGGCACGATTCAAATGGGGACGAACCAACCTGGTATCCTAAAGAATTTGTTGAAGGGAAAAAGCTCCACAAGATAGCCGATTTCTTGTATCCTGGTCATTTTCTCGTATAGATTTATCCTACAGTTGTAGTTGTTTTCGATAATATTGTTTATAAAATATTTCACTAATAGGAAATTGGCTACAATTCGCACGACAGGGAGCATTTCAATATAATACACACATCTGTTTATCCTGGTGATACTCTCAAGGTGTACCATAATGATCTGATTATTCGCTTGCTTAACAAGATCATAAGAGTGGAATACAATTTGCCAATACCTGAGACAATTATTTGTGATAAACACAGGATTACATATCGCGGCGAAACAAATGTCATTATTTTGGGCCAAAAATTGCCAAAAATAGGCTTATCTATCTCAATAGAAGGCCCCTACATATATTGTTTCAATGCTTATGGTTTATGTATTGTCAGCAAATGTCTACCCCTCTCAGGTCGCAAGTTTCGGTTGAACGCATACATTTACGGCCCCAACAATATGTTGAGCAAATTTTTGTTCAAATTGATTGCACCCATATCTGCGTTCATGGAATATGCAATCGTCAGTATATGAGCAGTATATGAGCATGAATAAATATTTTTAAATGTCTATCTATTAACCAGAGTCGAACTGATGCGGTCATTTGGTCCAACAAATTGACGCCTAAAAATCCACATTTCTCTAAATTGGAAAAAGACCTGGCTAACTACCATTCCTGGGCCAAACAATTCTGGCCAAAAGAAAAACTCAAATGATGGCCGATTACCAACATTTACCACAAGAACGCTATTTTGTGTCGTTTTCTATGTATTTTCTTATCTCTATTCGAGTAATAATTGTTTTCATTAAAGAATTTTTAAATAAATTCAATATTTAAGAGAATTTCATAAAATATTATTCTGATTCAAATTTATTGAAAACTTTAAAGCAATTATTCAAAAGTAATTCATACGATTGGTGGGTGTCGTTACTTTAACCCGCAAAACCGTAGAAATCGCAACAACCGCAAGAACCTAACCTAACCTAACCCAACAGCTTAACTAGACTTTCGATTCTTGCGATTCTGCTGTTCTGAGGTTTTGCTGGTTAAAGTAAAGACACCGACAAAATGTCAAAAAGTCCACGAAAATTGTGAATATAGTAAACAATATAACATTCTTAATGTTTTTCAAAGGACTTATTTATCAGATAACGATAAGTTCCGCGATTCTGGGGGGGGGGGCTAGGGAGGGGACTTTTTGTCAAAATTTTTCTCAAATTCTAGGGGGTGACTAGGAGGGAGATTTTTTTGGAAAAATGGCCGCCGAAAATACCGAAAATGCGGCCATTTTGTCCTAAATTAGTTATTTTACCGTATCGTAAACGTTAAATCCAGTTTAAATACTGTTTAAATTGACTTAAACTTAGTATTAATTCAATTAAATTAACTAAATCTCTTGAAATAACAAATAAAATGGCGGATTTCGGGGAAAATCCGCCATTTTTTTCGCTAAAGTAACGATTTTTTTGGGGTCCCCCAAAACTCATCGTTTTTGCCTTACAATTTTTCGCGAATCCTAGGAGGGGGGGCTTTTCACCAAAATCGCGATCCTAGGGGGGATTTCGGGAAGTCCCCCTCACTTGGCGATCCCTGTTATTTATTGACTTTTTAGTGGATTTTTTATTTCGATTATTATCTATATTTTTGAGACCATTTTCAGGGCCAATACTTAATTGATTTGTGAATTATTATTTGCAAGATTAATGTTATATGAATTTTTCAGTGAATCAGTCATTTTATGAGTGAGCATCATAAAGCGTATAAATACTAAAATTACCTAGATAATTTGGAAATTAAAATTAATTGTAATACTTTTCTTACAATTCTTACTTTGAATGCAACAGCTCTGGTGACAATAAATAGGTTCGCACAGGAAAAGCCAATTTGACACTTTCTTGATGAGAGTCGCTCCAATGCAGAAAGTATCTAGGTTGATTCAGGATTGGGAAATAAAATTGCAAAAAACAATCTTGATAAAATAAGAGAAACTAACCTTTAATTTCAATAGAGGTTTGAATAGTTTTTGATTAATTATGTAATAGTTTTGCAAACATTTAAACGTAATAATCGACTGCTTATTGATTGAAGACGTAATCAAATTAAAGCCAATTATAAGCGAGGAAAATATGGTGGCCAAAATTATCAGGAACAAATAGAAGATATTCTTCTCCTGTTCAAAAAGTAGTGAATGTAGCATGACCAAATCCATTGATATAAAAGTGAAGTAAATTGAAAATATGTAAGACTTCCAGAAGTCATTGAAATGGTGGATTTCGTTGATAATTTGATCAAGCTCACTCAACATTATCTTGATAGTTTTGTATCTTAAAATACCCTTTGATTTAATTATTACAATTAATCGAGTATTGAATGAATTTAATCTAATTTTACATAAATTATTTAACTAATTATTATTAGCAAAGGATAGATTAATAATCTTTTATTTTGGTCAAATAAGCTCTATAATAATCCCGAAAAAGTGGTCAAATAATCCCTTAAATAATCTCTTATTTTCTTAAAATTCTACTATTTCAATGAGCAAAATCTGATCTCAAAAGGGGTAAGAGGTGAAAAATATGAAATTTTCTCATAATTTCAAATAAGAAAATTAAAATATAATTTATCCAATTCCAATTAATTAACAAATTCAAAAATGGCTGCCATATTAATTTTAGGGCAATTTTCAGGGGGGGGGGTGTGGAATTTCAGTAGTTTGGTGATTCTATACTTCTCAAAATGCATCGATTTTGACAATCAGTTTCACTTTAAACACTAAAATAATTGATAAACTATTAGGAAATGTCCCTAATCCTTGTATTTTTACCTAAATATCCTAAAATGTCCCCAAAATTTCTCAAAAAGCTTAAAAAGCTACTAAATAGG
>JAQIXD010000762.1:0-21206 GCA_034699985.1 Minunthozetes semirufus | reverse complement strand
TCAATACTTTTATTATTATTTCATTTCCTCGACATAACAAACAAAAAGAAATTAAATACATATTTTTGTAAACAAAAATTTATTTTTATTATTATCAACATGGTATATTAATTACAGGAATCCATTCAAAGTAGGATTTGTTAAAGTAGAGTAATTTTAACAGAAGAACCAAAATTAAATTTTTCTGTAATAACTTTCTGTTAGATTTTGTACAAAAAGCTGCAAAAATAATTAAAAAATGTATACAAAATGAGTTAATTTTGATTTTCTTCTTTCATGAGTTCGTCATTTTTTATATGAAGATATACTGAAGAGTGGCTATAACTAGACATTACCATGATCATATTTAATACTTTATCTTTTTTGATAGATTTTTAAGATTTTTCACTAAAATCAGAACCAAAAATTTACTTTTATTGGACACTTATCTTGATTATCTTATTAATTATATGTAAAAAAGTGAATCACCAGATATTAGCTCATATTTTAAGCCTTTTCGATATTGACAGCACTAATTTTAATGGATCCGGAAATTAATTTTTAGACGTTTGAACAAGTTATCGGTAATTATAGGGCGTAACTTATGGCAGATATTTTTGAAATTTCTTTTTTATCTGATAACTGAATAGTTTGTCCATCTTCAATCCATATTCAAATAATTTCAATTAAAAAAGTAGCTTTCTTATATTTAAAATTAATTATTTGTCTCTAGTAAAAATAAGGGAAACACTCACTGTATAAGTGAATGACTTTTATGAACGAACAAAACTAATCAAGTGATGGCATAATGTCTTAATTACTTTTTCTCTGTCATCTTTACTAAAAAGTCACTTTCTCAATTGATATCACCCATTCCTCTTTCGAAAATCAATTCTCTTTCAAAAAATAATATTGTTAATGGTAAAACTTATAAATACCATTTTCCAAGATTTGTCATTTATAAAGATTGTTTTTGTAGAACATTTGACCGAAAAAAGAATTTGGATTTTCATTAGCATTAGCCTTATCATGTTCATATTATATTCATATTATGTTCATATTCTTTAATTTAATATTAATTTGTAAATCTATTTCTGTCCAACAAATTAAATACATAAATGAAATGTAAATGAATGATCATATTTAGGAAATAATTACAATAATAATACTCTTATTATTATTTTTAGGGAAAAAATAGACTCACAAAAAAGATCAATTAAGAAATGCAGTGAAGTAATTGATAATGAGAACGGAACAAACATATGGCACAGACTTTGAGATCTAACAAAATCACTACCGCTTTGTGAATGAATGCATAGATAAGTGTTATTTTGAAATATAATTTGTGTCAAACAATAACCAAATCACTATATCTTGTGTTCAAATATGTGAAAACCTAAATGTATTGACCACTTCTTGTGTAAAATGTTTGCGTTTGAGCCGATAGATGACGAGAAATGTCGTTCTTGTGGTAATATTTGCAGACTTGAAGCCAATGAGGGAACGCATGCGTTGCATACAACTGAAGACAACAATCCGGTGAACGGTTCACCGGCAATGAGTGTGCGTTCAACCCATCGCATAGTTGTTGTCTCGGAGTTAGTATTATGAGCTCAACTTTCAAAAGAGCTCATCATATGTATTGATAGTCTTCAGACAGTCGACCATCAATTGATTGGAAAATAATTTGGAGAAAAATAACAACAATTGCGGAAAATCTGTGAATTAATTGATTAATCAATTTTGCATTGATTTCAGTGCTTCTCATAGACTGTGAAAAAAGTTATTCTTTGACTCAATTCTTGTCTTCATTTATGTGTCAAACAAACTAAAGACTGAATGAAAGGATTGACATTATTTTGAAGTTTATTTTCGTTTGCTTTTGATATAATGAATACACTGTTTGAATGCGATAATCGATTGCATACATAAACTCTTGGATCAGATCTGGAAATAATGGGAAATAAATGAATGCAAATAATATGATGACATGGTTTGAGTCATGTATTATATTACAAATATCTATCATTTTGTTATCATTTTGGATCCATCGCACTAAAGGTAAGATTAATTCTAGATATTCCTCTGTTTGATCATGTTCAATCTTGATACTCTGTTCAATCTTTCAAAATTATGCAAACATTTCTGACTATTTCAAGTAAAACATAGTATTCCTGCAATTATTTAATTTGTTATGCATTTACACGAAAAGTAGTTTTCAATGATTTAATGAAAACTTCTCTTTAAATGCAAAAGTCTTTCGAAGAGAAACAAAATGTTTAAAAATAGTTTAAATATTTTCAAAACTCATTTAATATCAATTAAAGTCAACTGATATGCAATTTCTCAATGATATATTAGGGGGGAAAATGGCCGAATATCTTGCAATATCTTCGGGGGTAAACAACCTATCATATTAATCATGACATATGAACTGGATTTGTGTTAATACATGTATTTATTTTCGATATAAACAGTGATTTGCAAAATGTTTTCCACAAAAATATTTTTTTCAAAACAACACTAATGTCTGCATTCAGTCATTCATTCATTCATAAAGCGGTCGAGTATTAGCTCTCAAAGCCTGAGCCGATGTTAGCTCTGTTCAACTCTGAACTCAGTCTTCACTCGACTTTTTGGAGGGAAAGCCATATACTTTTCAAACGTAAAAATAAAAACAAGCCTTAGATTGAAGCCAACACTATGTAACGTCCATTACGCTGTATATTTCAATATTAACATGTTAAACTTATATCCTCATTGAAACTTTTACGATGAGATACTTTTCGCGTTATCTATTTGATCTTTATATATTAGGAAATAGCAATAAAAAACAACAAGGTGAAATAGAGCTTATCATCTACAGACAAATTTAACAATTTCTGTGCAATTATTTCGACTGAATTTGTTTAAATTGAAGTAAAAGTCACGAAATTTCTCCATTATATCCATTACCGTAAAGATTAGGATTTTTAGGTGAATATTCCCACAATTATTTTGGATTTGTGTATAAAAAAAAGTTAGGTACTTTTGTTAATTCACCTTGACTATCTCTTAAATCAATGTTAAGTCCTATTATACAGTCTAGTCTAGCACAAGGTCAAAGGCAGCACAAGGAGTATTCTTTACTGACAGTTAGAGAGGGATATTAAGAACCGGTTGGTTCGCCCGAATGATCCTATGCTCGAGAATGTAAGTACTTGTGTCCATTGTGACAATTGTGACCATGGTAACTTAAGAAAACTTAAACTTCTTTTTTGTTAACCGATAATAAAATAATAATAATAATAATAATATTACCCCCGAATTAAATATGTAATACGAAGGCAAAGGAGAGGCAATAGAGGCAGTGTTAAGCCATTGCCCACCATTTCGTTTGATTCAACTTTGATTTTACTCTTCTTTTCGCTGAACTGTAAAAACTCTGAGAAATATTTGAGTGAAAGGCTCTCACATTATGTGCTGATCTCTGAACTTTGCTCTCACAGTATAGCACTACTAATACTACACAATATTAGAGAGTTTTTTGCGCCTCTGGTGTCATCTCACGTAACCCTGGATTTCAAATATTTGTTATATAAGAAAAGATTTGTATAGAATGAAGAGGTAGGGGTTGTCTGGTTTAGTCTTCGATTAGTTGTGAGGGGTATTTGTCTATATATATGGTAATGAAATGAATCAAAAAATCAAATGAGATTTATATTGAAATTTCCTTATAAACCATATAAACATTTTCAATGAATAATCGATAGATAAGAGACACACAAATGCAATGAATGATTATTTTTACAAACGATAGGAAATAACTTCAAACTCATTACCGTTTTGTTTATTGATTTTTGCTTAACATTTGTATTTACGTTAAAAATAAATCTAATTTAATATTCAAAGCAAAAGATTTCTCTCTGTTTTCATGTCTTCTCTCGAAACTAATTTTTAGTCAAAATAATATTCATTAGAAAAATATTTTCAACATTTGATTTGATATTTCATTTAATTAAACTATTAATTACTGTTTAAATGGATTTCGACGCAATTTTTCTTGTCTTTTGCCTCCAGTTTACCGAAAAGTTTACACAAAATATTGATTTTTTTCAGTGAATGAAATAGTGTTTGTATTTTGTTGGATTTGAGACTCTTTTAGTCTCTTATCTTCAGATCTCTCAGTAATAGTAATTATATTTCAACAGATTTTTCGTTCACAGTATTTACAGCTCCGGTCATACACTTTAATGGACTTTTCAAAAGATGTTAGTTCTAGGAAATGGTTAGACCTCATAGTGAGAGTACAGCATATTTCTCGGCCAACGTTTATGGCATTCAAAATAATTCACTGCTTTTTGTATTATTACTAAAGTATTGATAAATGTTTTCCTAAATTATTATTACAATAAACGAAACAAAAAGAAAAATGTTTTATAAGGAACGCTGTTTTGAAGCCAAACATTTGAATTATTTATTTTATTAATCAATCACTTGAAAGATGACATTCAATCACAAAACTTCTCCGAATATTTTTTGATAAAAAATATTTCAATGAATTATCATTTTCTTCAAAAAACTGATAAAACGAATGAATGAATGGTTTCCTAAGAAAATTCACTTCGATTTATATTCGGAACCAAATATTGTATTTATATCCAAACTTTATATTTGACTTCGAAGTCAAAACCCAAGAGTTTATTTGTATATGAAT
The DNA here is from genome assembly GCA_034699985.1 of Minunthozetes semirufus. Taxonomy (NCBI): domain Eukaryota; kingdom Metazoa; phylum Arthropoda; class Arachnida; order Sarcoptiformes; family Punctoribatidae; genus Minunthozetes; species Minunthozetes semirufus. The sequence continues at coordinate 16,531 of JAQIXD010000762.1, read as the reverse complement.
TTGGAATTCAGGGTTCGGTGTGGGGTCGCCTACACACACAGCCTCTGGGGGTTTTCGGGGGTTTTAAGCGGGTAATGTCATATATGATGGTCATGTTTTATTAATTTCAATTTGTATGTTTGTTGTGTCATATTTATATTTTGAGAAATGTTAACCATCACAATCACAATCACACTCTATCACAATCTCGTTCAAAGTAAAAGTTCATAAACAAAATCAATTCATGAGAGATAGCATTAGTGTTTGTTAGCCAACTGTTTGTTAATTTTTTAGTCCTTGATTTTCAAGTGTTTTGAACACTTGTTTTCTACTTATGACCAGACGATGGGAGAGCAGAGGAAAGTCATGATATTGTGTAGTACTTCAGATCACATTTAGGCTCTAATTTCAGGCATATTATTGTTTATACAATAAATTCCTTTTCGGGAACACAACTATTGGCAAAACTATCCCAAACAGATCCCAACAGATCTTTCAGTTTGTGTGTGTTCTCAAATGGGTGCGCTCTCTCTGTGCGCTCCCTCAACATGAATACTATGGGCCAAACCTGTTTGAAAAGAGCCATTAAAGGAGAGGAGAGGAATCTGTTCTCTCACTCTCTTATGAAACATCAAACCGGTCATCAACTGATCCGACACAACCATCTCTCTATCGTGTTGACTGTCTTTTACTCTTTAACTCAAAACATCTCTCTATTGAATGAGTTATATAATATCTCTGTGTTGTTATGGTAACCGAATTTTAAAAATCGCTCTGAAAAGTTCCCGGCGGACACAAATAGCTTTGACCGATTCATATACAGTACACCTGCCTTATATGCCATGTATTTGAAGCCAAAGGGAAAGACATTTAAGGAGTTGTAAAATATTTACAGAGAAACAAGATTTTTATGTATCTCTAAAACTGAAATATAAGTGAATACAAAAACAAAAATATTTCGACAAAAATGTGTTTCAGTCAAAAGTTTTTGTCAAAAGTCTAGGCTTTCAGTAAAAAAAGAGACAAATGTTTTGCTTCTCCTCTTTGTTTGTATTCGTTGTCCAACAAAAATCACTTTTAATGCATTGATTTTCAATTTTTATTTCTGTCACTTATTTTCATAGTTTTATATTTCCTCGAATTCTGTTCTGAAGAAGAATAAGACTGAGAATTGAGTGCTGTGTTTGTGTGGTGTGTGTGCTCTCACTGTACGCCAGTTAACGGCTAAAATGCCACTAATGTTTAGTTTGAGTCACATTTGCTGACGACAGGCACAGCATTTACTCCATTCTCACTCATTGGTTATGTTATACATTCACTCCATGTCCTCCCTGTGCTCTGTGTTTTCTCTGTGCTAAGGTTAGCATGGTGTCCTATTGTTCTTTTGCCTGCACGCCATGTGTCCCCCCAATGGGAAGACCCAGTGATCGGAGGCACTCAGCCTCAACATCACTGGCATTGAATGCTCTGATGATGTGTTTTATCTCTCGTCTCATTCCCTCAATTTGATCGACTGATCTCTATGTCCGTCCTATCACTAGAGCTGCAGATATAGTCATTTCCTTTTGAATCAATGATTTGTGTTATTCTGGCCATCAATTGGCACATAAGTCGTTACCAATAAATACCAAATTAATTGACGAAAATATCCTTCAAATCAATTGATGTGTTCTTTGATATTCACTATCGAAAAGGATTTTCACAATTTCAGCGATTAATTAAAATTGATTGATATCTAAGACTTTGAACTCGAAGTCTGAAAATTATACTCCAATTATAACCGAAAGTCATTAGAGTTTGCACTTCAGAGCTGAGCACACATTTCCCAAAAGCACAGCCTTTTATAACAACTAATTTCTGGAACACAAATGAGATACTGAATGTTGAAATACTGGTCCAAAGTTTTCACTCTTATAAAAACGTTTCTTCAAAAACTGCAATTCCTTATGCCTTTCCTTTTGGTGTGTTTTTTCAAAGGTAATGAAAAATATTGTGGAATAAGTAAAGACAAGTAAAGAGAAGTAAAGAGAAAAGATTTTCTTCTTTTCTGTAAATATAAAACATTGAACTTTCACTTCAATCCTGAATCTCATGAATTCGTTTTACAGTTGAGCACAAAAAGCGTGAAAAAGTGAAATGAAATTTCTTCTCGACTTTACTCTTGACTATACCCCCAGTAAATGGGATTCTGGTATAAAATTTTCTAAAATGCTTAAAACCCATAAAATATATTCCTGTACTGTTTAATAGTCTCTGAAGAACTCTTTAGAATATTTGAATCATTTACTGAAATATTTGGTCAATTATTATCTTATTTTTGTAAAATTGGTTTTAAAGTAATTCTTATTTTCATTTTAACTATTTTTCTGTTGGATGTGAAGGAATGGCATAAAAATATCGGCTCTTACTCTAAACACAGAGAAGAGACAGTTCTTGTGATATATATTTTAAAAACATATTTAACAATAGGTCTCATCTTTTTCACATACTTTGAGGAAAAAGTGCTTTTGCTTTCATTTTTTGCTCTAACGTTGAACTCAAGAATAACTTGAAATAAATTTGAAAATTACAGTTTGTTTTGCTTTTCATACATACAATTTAACCAGGGATAAAGTGAGAGAGAGGCTGAGAGTGAATAGCATCTTGCAATAATGCATTTGAGCTGATGTTAGCCCTATTTTAAAGTGCATTAACATTACATAACATTTTATAAATAATACATTCTTTTGAATAAACTTTTGCTTCACATCTAAATAGTCCAGAAAAATATGAAGACAATAGAGTCAGAGCTCTGAGTAAAAGCAATTTCCACTACTCCTTAAGTGAATGAACAGAATAACAGTGCCTTTAATTTATACAAAATTTGTTATGAATAAGAAAAAAGAGATATGAATTCGTCTGAAATCTAATACTCAAATGTTTTCATTTAAATGAGTTTTTAGTTTTTGGATCAATTTTTTCGCTTAATTTATAGCAAATATTTCGATGAAAAGGATTTTAAGTAATTTTATTCAAATATCTCTTCACTGTTCGCAACAGTAACACACTCTTTGAAATAAGTTTTATCTTGAAATACATGACATGATATCAACAAAAAACCTGCTCTTCTTTGAGTGGGAATGCCATTCACACCAAACTTAGATTTTAAACAGGTTTTCCTCGGAGATGTTGATGGCTTTACTGGTCTTACATTTGAATATACGGCTTGAGCTGCAAAACACACCTTCGGGTCAATCGGCTCTAAAATCTTGATCTCTAGAAAAGGGAATCTTTTTATTTCTGTTTTGGTTATAAACCGTATATCTCTTCTCAGGTCTCAGTTTAAGACAATTTCCTTAAGAAATAAATAATTTACGAAATATTCTTCGATAAGAGTTTATGAGGAGTTATAAAGAGTTATAAAAGAGTATTTCACAGCAATTAAATGTTGTTTCGAATCATTAGAGGTTTTTCAGTGCACTTTACTGTCAAATCAGTATAATTGCACAGTCCTTATAGACCAGACCCGAGTACTAACAAAACTGTGATGAATGTAAGGCCACAACAAAACATCTTTTCAGTCGATAATAATCTCATTCTTCAGGTCTTTCTCTTCTCTTAAAACAGTTTTTTATTTTCAAACTTTTTTTCTCAGAGCTATTCATCATTTTTTTTTATCTCACTTTGAATATCATCTCAAAAAGAATAAGATTATCTTTTAATGAATTCTAACATAAAATCATTACTTATTTGAATATATTATTTATTTAACACTTATTTTGATTAATTGAGAAATTAATTGCTTTTCTAAATATTCTCAAAAATTTCTTCAAAAAAAATGTTCAAAAATTGAGTGAAAATCAGCGAAAAGATTGATTGAAAATTGAAATTTTATTTTAAAACTCAATTTTCTTATCGCTTCAAACTATGAATATAAGATATTTATTATAAAAATGTGTTAATACATAATACAAGAGGGGATGTCGTGACACAAACCATTGTCGAGAATTAGCTCCGAAAGTATCCGAAAGTATATAAATTGAGATTATATTTGAGTTAAGAATTATAAGAGTTTTTCGTGAAAGTGAACCCAAATTCTTGTTTTGTGAGTCCAAAAGAGTCCAAAACTTTTTCAACAAATAGTGTAATAAAAGTGTGTTTTTTAAAAAGAAATGTCGTTTTGTGTACATCTTGTGTACACAAACTCTTATGTTATATATGAAGACAAGTATTGGCTATAAATTGCTGAGAAGTGTCAGATTCAGTGCCACAAAAAACCCATTAGATTTCACAAGAATTCCGATGGTTTAGCACCAGATATACCACAATAAGACTCTACTCAAAGGCTATCTGTTATTTTCTTCGGCAAAGTTTCACTGATTTTAAAGGTTTCACTCAATTCACACGAAAAAGTCTGGTCTGTTCTCACACTCGATTCCAATTGATTTTAAATTTATTGTTATTATTGTAAATCAAATTTGGATTTCAGATCAAATTTCTGACAAATAAGGGATAGTTAACAGACTGTTCAACTGATCTGCAAACAAAGTTTATTGGCTTTCCATTGGATGTTCCGCAAAATAATTATTCGTTGAATTTGTTTCTTAGAAAATTAGAAAATTTTCATTAAAAACAGATTAAACTCTTTTGACAAATCATTTTTGTAAAACAGTATTAAAGGCTGTTTTGATTGCCGTTTAAGTATTAAAACAAAATATTTTTCTAATTAGAGATTATCTTCAAATAATGAGTGAATTTGTTGTTCAATACTTAATGAAGGCTTTCCTTTTTGGGTTGGCTTTTGAGAGCCTACCCTCCTTTGCAGAACAGCGACAAAGAAGTTATTATCGATTCTTGTAATTCATTTTGCATACACTTGAGGCGAATATTACTTTCCGTTACATTCATTATTCAAATAAATCTATCTGTTATTGAAATGATCACGACTTCATAGCCACTGATGCCACACATAGAGAGTCAGTGAACAGCACATGCAGTGAATGGCGTGAAATGTCTGTCTTGTCTGTCACTTAACCTGAGATCTATTGTTAGGGAACGTATGAAAGAGCGCTAACCTCTCATCTAATTCACGGAAGTTTTGCACAGAATTTGTTTCATTAAAAAAATCAATTGAAACGAAAAATTAATTCAATGAATGGATGAAAACACGTCTACAGAGACCAAAACCAGGTATGCCTTGAATGGTGTGTGCATTCAGTTCTATCCACAAACATAATAAAAGGAAAGAAAAATAAACTTTTCATTCAAAACATTTTTGAAATCTTCTTAAAACTATTCATTACTTGACTGCAGACTGTATTCAATGGTTCACTCAATTTTGTTCATTAAAATTGTCTTCAATTTGAAAGTCTTTATTCTCTTCTCTCTATTAACTTGGGCTAAACATACCGTCTGTTTGTATTAAAACTGATATTTATTTTTATTTTATATACAATTTTACAATTTTTCTAATGGTTTTCCTCCGAAATGACTGTTAGTACTAACCATTAAGTGTTTCCTTTAACTCAATTTAATATAAGTTTGATTTGAAGAAAATTCTCTATATGTGAACAAAATTATAAGTTATATAAAAAAATAAAGTTTTAATCCAATAACAGGACATTAAGTGAAGAATAAGTTAAATACAAATTCCGTTTTTTGTTGAAAAATGTCTCCGATTTTGTTTGGGAATCATTAGAAATACAACTAAAGTATAAAAAAGTATATTTCCTTTACTTTTGGTTTATTTGTTGAGTTTTTAAGTCAAATAAAAATAGTTTACTATTAGTTGAGAGAAGTAATGAACTGAAAGAATCACAATTATATGGTTTGCCTTCTTATGGCTCTTAAGACGACATCTCTGAAGAAATTCAAATTAATTGCGATGTTTTTCAGTACAATATTGACATTTAGGAAGGCATACACTCGACTGGATTGTCGTATCCCTTCCCTCCAATTTTACTTTAAGCTCTTTTTGAGTCGAAAATTAATTTTTCTGAAATTTATTCTTATTTTGTTCCCTCTCTTGTGATTCAATTGAACACAACTTCTGGCGAAAAGCCTCCAAAGCTTTGAAAATAATAGAAAGTTTTGTTAGACTTAAAAAAAATATATTTAATAATAATATTATGCAAAAAGTAATAGAAAAAGAAGAAAGTTGTGTCCCTTATCTCTACTTATGTTTCATACTTAATATAACAAACAATTCATTAGAGAATAGTTTCTTTGGGTTTAATATTATACGAGAATTCATTAAAATAGACTTTTCTTAAATTATTTCCAATATTCGGCAGATTTCAAAAAATATGCTAATTTTCTGCTTTAAGTTGAATTCAAATTTGATTTTATCTGAAAATAAAAATTTATTCGTAAATTAAACTTAAGTCCAGAGGAAAAGCATTTCATCCATCAATTAGTTGCGGAGAAAATCTACCCAAAGCTCAGAACAATGGCAGCGAAAGAGACTTAAAATACTAAATGAATTTTAATGTCGAAAGACTTTAATAGAAATATTAGATATAATTCTCGACACAAAAATTAGATTAACTTTTGCTCAAAAACAAAACCCAAAAAATATAATTAAGAGTTTTGGCCATAAATTTCTGTTAATTAAATGTGAAAATGAATGCCTCATCTCAATGCCTGTCCTCAAAAGAACAAGAGATATGTTATTAAAACTTTTCGCTGTTTATTATAATAATATAAAAGTTTTAAATCACTTCTCATTAGAGATAAAAAGCGATGAAAATTACTCCAAAAGACCAGAGAATCCATTGTCTGTCGGATACGAAAAATCGCAGACTTTTCGTAATAATAATAAAAATACTTTTCTGTCTCTCTTTTCAAGTGAAGGGTTGGTCTCTCCTCTCAGACAACTACACTCTTTGTGATGTGTGCTCTGCTCGGGTAGTTGTAATCGGGTTAAAGGCAATTGTTCTGATCGGTCGACGGAATTAAATGAAATCAAAAGTTGATGACTCGCTTCACATAACTCTTGACTTTCAATGGTCTGACTCTTTGTTTCTAACGATCATTGCTTTAGATCTCTGCTATTCTGCACAAGAAATTTGTTTTCTCTTATTCTTCATTAGCTGTCGTTAAGAAAAACTTGTGTTAAAACTTCAATCAAATGAAACAAAACTATTTCTCCGCTTATTTTCTATCATTTTTTGTCCGAAGTATGAGCTAAGTTATGACAGTCCTATCTTTTTTCACTTTTGAATCTGTTTTCATAAACAAAAAATTTTGAAATATTTGCCACAATTTTCATAAGAATAGATTTAAAACATATTCTTTGGAGGAATTTTAAAGTCTTGAAAGTCATTCAAAAAACCTTTTTGTTGATATTTTTGTTGAAATTCTTGATTCTGTGGAAACCTTTTATATGTATTTCCAACGAAAAGCCCATAAAATTTGAAAAACAAATAAAATTTTGCAAAAACTCTCAAATTGTTTTGAATGAATGAATTTATATCGATTTCCACACCAATAATTTTGCATGATGCTTGTGATTTCATCTGAAAAATATGTTTATTTTACACGAATTCTTCGTTAATATGAAGTGAAATACACTTTTTTTTAAAAGAGAAAACTCAATGAAATTTAATACTAAAATAATATGATTTTGTTTTAACTCTCATATGAGTCATAAAAACAAAGATTTCTTTAATAATGTCTGAAAGTTCTCACATTAGTTCCGCCAAAAAAAATATATACAATTACTGATAATGGGATTGAAATTTACCACTCATTCCGCACATCAGTCAATGGTATCATTGATTGCAGACAAGCCATTGATTTTTCTCAGAGGGTCTGTGCCTTTGGTTTAAGATTTATTGGTTTTACTTAATAGATATCTGAGAAATAATCTTTGAAAATGAAATTTCAGAAATTTTTTTCAATCAATAGAAATGAGTTTTTCAACAAAATGTTTCTTATTTTTCTCTTCGGAGAGAATTTTGATTTTGATTTTGATTTTTCAAACATTTTTCAAAATATTCGCGGAATTCAAGCCTTTTATCAAAACATTGAGAAATCGAAACCATTTATAAAATTTTATTTTGTTTTTTATTTTTCGCATTTATTTTGACGTTTATTACAAACTCTGAGATAAACTCAAATCCGAAAATATTTAAATCAAAAATTCAGTTTCAATTACGTAATGAATTTGCATTAATTAGAAGAATATTTTTGTTTTAATACTTGAGTTAACACTTATTGCAAGAGTCAAATGAAAATTGTAATTTTCTTATCAAATATCATTTTAATGGATTTTTAATTAAATATTTGAGAAAATAATCATAACTTTCAAACAAACAGAAAAAAGGAGTCGTTTTTCACATTCAATTTCCACATACTTTACAAATGTTTGTAATTTAGAGACGACTAAACAAAAACAAAATGTTTTCATTGCATTAGAATTGTTGTAAACATTAAATATTTATCTCTAATTATATCTAATTTTTTGTGAGTCTATTAAATCCCAGAATTAATTAAAGGGAAGACCTATAATGGGAATTCCTTTATGATATCTTCAATTAGCTCTGAGGTGACCAGTGCTTCACTCGAGCCAACTCGCAATTATTCATGCGAGATCATTACAGATTTTAATCTAGGTAATAATTCAAGCGCTTGAATGCGATGTAAAATATTATGATCTTAATCGCAGAGTGAATGGATTATTCAATGACCTTTCACCTTTTATTGCTCAAATCTTAGATAAAATATTGGGCAATGCATCATGTTAAAGTCCAGTTCATGATGAGTTGACCTGCCTCAGGCCCTACTCGTGTGTCTAATCTATAAATAAAAAGCAATCCTTTCATTAGTCGATCGATTTTTTTGTTGAGTTCATGTCATCTAATAATTTATGCGAAGAAGAAAATTAAGAATTTTATCTTTAAAAGTCTACTCTCGACTAAATTCAAAGTTTGCTTTTTGTTTTTCCTTAATTATGTAAATTACTTAATGTTTTGGTGATTTTAATTTGTTTTGATACTGAATTTGATTTTTGTTTTTATTATTTTCTCTGTCGGACTAATTTACTCTGATTATAATTCTTGGTTTAAACTCATTTTATTCAATGAGTTAATTAATTGGTTATTGTTTTCTCATTTAAAAACTGTTTTAATGAATGGTTTTATAAAATAATAAATTTAAATGAAATAAAGATTACTTTGACTTTGATTTCATAATAAATATATAATTTAATGCAATTAATCAGAAATACGACCGAAAAAACTGATCCGACTCTTTGTCAGCCAAGGGATCAGACGTGCGTTGAATGAGTTTAAGTTAAAAATTATTCAATTTTAGTGAATTAGATTAGACTGAGTTTGAGTAAGTTAAACCCAAATTTTTATCGAATCATCTGCTATTGAATCTCACTTTTGCTCCGATTTTAATCTATTAAATCTCTTTTTCGGCACAAATTCAATGAATTTTTTGTTATTCGTTTGTTTTTCATTAAAATTTGATCAAAATTTATTTCATATGAAAAATGAAAGTTATCTTAATATGCAATTTTAGAGACCAAAAATTGCAAGTTCAAAGAGAAAGGGAGAGTGAAAGAGATATAGACACACTTTGCTATTTGGGTGGTATAGACGTTATCTTCAATTTGTATTCCAATCGGGAAAACATTTTTTTCTGGAGAGTCAGTGCAGAGAAGAAATGAGACTTTAATGACCAGTATTTGAAATTTTGTAACAAAAATATACTGAAAATTCATAAGAATTGCAAAAAACGGTTGTTTTTGTTCAACAACTGATCGCTAAATGTTTGCTAACGTTTGCCAAAACTCGATTCAAGTTTTAAAATTTAATATTAAATCCTATGAAAACACAAATTTTGAGATTTGAAAGGTATCTCTATTTTGATAGAAAAGTCGAAACGAAATTATGATTTTGATAGCCTCTAGCAATTTATTGATCAAATCCAAGCACAAGCAAACTGAGTCTCTCCAACCAGAATATAAATAAATACTTCAAAACATAGTTTATATTAAATTTTTCTGCTCTTTTTGATTCAACATTTTTTTAGATATCAATTATTTCGATGGATTTAAAGTTTCGATCTCTATATCTGTCCATTGATTTGGAAAATCAGATATAAAACCAAAATATTCTCAAATAAAAACCAGAATTATAAACCAGTAATCAAATTGTTTTATCTATTTTTAACGAATATCTTCACAAAAAAAAATCCAATTCTTATCGGTCTCTGAATTTGGGAAAAAGAAAAAATATCTTGTTACATTCTACATTCATTACACAAATGGGAAAATGATTTGAATGGAAATCAATTACATTAAATGCATTAATTTGAACGATAAGTTCAATACATTTAATAAGTCTGACAACCATTGCCTCCAAAGACAAGATTTGGCTAAAAGTGTAGCAAAAATAACAAAAAAATTGCCGAAAAGAGAGAATTATTTTATCAGAGAATCGGATTTCTTTGGTCTGAAACACAATTTCGTTAATGAGATTCTCAAATATTTTCGATTACTTCAAAGCACTGGTGCTATAGACCTGTCCTTTTAGTAGGTATACACATAAATCAAAAACTATTGGTTAGAATATAATCTATGAAATATTTTCGTATTCACGAATACCTAAAATGTCATTTTTGATTAATAGAAGACTCAGTTTGATTTGACATGGCTCATCTTCACCGAATAAATATAGACCAGTGCACTGCACATCCTCATTATGATATTCTCAAAAATTTAGATACAAAGTGGTTATCATCACAAAAAAGGTCTCAAATGAAATAATAATCCAATATTTGTAAGAAAATTGTATTTAATTAAAGCGGAGGTAATGTAAACATCTGTCGAATTGTAAAATACGTGCTTTTGTTTCAATTGAGTGATTTTGCTTTACTTTACTTACTTTACTCTTATTTTACTTGAATTTGAATCCAGTCCTCAGTCCTCAACACAACTGATTATAAGAATCTTAATTAGAAGTGAAGACAACGACTGAATAGAAAAAAGTCTTAGGATTTGTGACCTCCGACTGAGTATTATATTAAAGAAGAGAATCGGTTCTTATGTTCATTAAAATCCAAGAATTCATTAAAATCTGATAAAATTGTTAATCGTTTTGCAATCAAATGACAAACAAAGTATTTTTCAAAAACCATTTATAATGAGAAGAAATCTTTGAATAAATTCGCAAAATATATACAAAATTCAATTGTTTTTTGATATCAAAATAATCTGCTCAAAGTCGGTAATAACCACGTTTGAGAGGATTACCAAGAGTTTTAAATTGAAATAATTGAAGTAGTTTGAAGTCACATTTTTTGACTTGAATTAAAATTAGAGTCATGTGCTGCGGAACACAACCTCCTTAGTAACCCAACGGCTCCTGTATTCTCTAATTTAATGATATTCCGAATATCTATCCAAAGAAGAGCAAATTGAGAATAAAGTCATTTTAGACAAATGACACAATAATTGCCATTTAATGCAAATTTTTATTGTCAGCCAATTAGAAGGGTTTGAATTATATGAATAAAATATTTTGATTAATACATGTTTTAATATGTATCATGGTAAATATATGGTAAATATATGGTAAATATATTGAAATTCGTGAAATTTTATCAATAATTTTGTTTTGCCAGAGATGTAAACAACAGTGAATTGTGAAATTGAATCGCAAATGTCTAGGAATAACACTCATTCAAGTATATAATTATCCATGATAAATAATTAAATGTAAAAATGGCCATTAAAACGGATAAAATGTTGATTATAATAATTAATGGACGCATTTAAGTGGTATTAATTCGCATTTGAAAGACTCATCTGGAGTGTAATCTAGCAAATATAGCAAATACTGCAAATTCTATGCATTAAAAAAATTTCAATTAATTTTTTAATTCTGGAATTCATTCACTTTTATTATACAGTATTTAGATTTCAAAGGACAGGAAGTAGATAGACGAATGGGTTTTGATTTTTTATTTCTGGATAAATATATTTGAATACTATTCCGGGCATACAATTAGAGATTTACAAAAGGAGCGGATCATTAAAATAATGGCCACTTATGCCTCTCATGCCATTTGTATCGGATATCTGTACTCTTTGATTGTAAAACTAAAAGTTTTTTATTGCAATTACAGAGTTATGACAATAATATTATTACTATTATAAGCAAAACGTTTAGAAAAACATATAATAATAATCGCTTTGAGAGGAGATTTGGAGGGACAGGCCTCAGACCATCTGATTATATGAAAAACATTTGGCAAATTGTCTCTCAAATGTATTAAAACGAGATTCACATTTAATAGAAATAGTTGTCATATCAATTAATTTCCATGACTACTGTCTGTGCCCACTATTACCCGGTGCTTATCAAACAAAATCGTATGAATTTATTCGACTCTTTTGGTATTAAAATGCATTCATTTGTCAAACCATTTGTTTTGTCCTTTACTTTGATTTCAATGAATTTATTGAATAATATTTTTAGACAAAAGGTTTACTTAAATACCATTTCCTTCAATGAATTCATTTAATAAAAGACAGGAAAATAGATCTCATGTTTTAATCTTGAGTTTCAATTCTCAAAAGAAATTGTTATCAAATGCTTTGAATCTGAAAAATAACACGAAAATGGTTCCCAACGACGAATTGACGAAAAGATTTTTGATAGAATTGTTCTGTTATTTCAATTCTGGAGACAAAATGTCAAAACAGAATTCCATTCGAAACCCAGAATATTCTGGGCTTTGATTTATTTTATTTTCGTTAAATTGATTTTCTATTCACAATATTCTTGTTATTATTCGGAACAAACTTTTTATTATTCATAGCCTTTCGAATCAATATTTTCTATTCCTTATCACAAGAATAAGGAATTGATTCTTGTATTTGAATAATTTGTTTGACTATAGAATTGGCTCAATATTTCTCTAAACAATCTCAATGAGAGTATATGTGCTTTTGATTTGAGCATTTCGTTTCTGAAAATAATCTTTTCTTTTGAAAGTAATCCAACTTTTTTGATAGATTTCTACTCTCTTTTGATCCTTTGTTTTCTATTACATGTATTTTCTATAATAGACTTCAAATAGGATTTGTTGTGAAGAAAATGTTTTACATATTAGACACGAATTATTCAAAAAACAAAACATTGAGTTATTATTAAAATTCTGTCAAAAGAGTCAAACATTTCGAACGATTTGAATGAAATCAAAGCCAAACAATTCCTATGAATTGCTTTCAATTGAAAGTGAATACAATATTTCAAACAAAAACAGAACGAATTGTAGCCATAAATAAATATTTGATAATAGAGTTGTTTTACGTTATATAAGTAGAACCAATGGGTTTTACAGTCTTAACCCTTATTCCTCTGAAAATTCTTATCAATATTTCACATGAAATTCAATTCAAATGTTATTTTGGTCTTCATTTTGTTTTTGTTGAGACTCTCTTTGAAATTTACATTTGATTGGATTCTTCTCAAAAGGAAAGGCATATAAAAAATTCAGGACTTATTTCATTGCAATCAACAGATCTTTTCTCAAAATTAAACCGAAAAGAATCGCAAGAATTTTCAAACCAACAAAAGAAAGAATATTTGGAAGTAAAAGAAAAAGATGGCCTTAAAGTCAATTGATTGGATGATTCAATTTTTTTTTCATATTTTAAACGAATATTATTTTCATTTAATGAAATGCTTGAATGCATTCCAAACTCAAAAATATGTCTTATTTTTCCATTTTTTTGTTCAATTGAATGGTGAAATCCAAGTGCTATTACATAATGAAATTTAAAATGAATTTTCGTTATGAAATGGATGTCTGGAAATGAGTTCCGAAGAAAAATCATAACGACTTTTAGCATAACGTCTAATAACTAATGATTTTTAATGCAGACGAGACTCAAGTCTGAGAAGTCTATGAAAATGCATTAAAAAAAAGTCTATGAAATGGATTATAAAATCTTATTATTTTATATCTCTTTGAAAAAGAAAAATTAAATTAAAAGCGTGACTAATAATGGAGCCAATAATATAGCAATAGTAATAGTATGGCAAATAGAAAGGCAATCCGAAAGTAAGTCTGAACAAAGTTTGTTCATTTATTAAGCTCATGGATGGTAACAGGGAGTGAGAGATTGCTTTTAATAAATGATTGTCTGATAGGATAAGAGAAAGTCTTAACAAATTTATGGCCGAAAATAAATTCGTATAAAAATGAGAAAATAAAGTAACGAAAAGAAAAGAAAAGGTAACAAATGAAAAGAAAATCAATTGCTTTGTTTGCGACACAATTGGCATTACATCTGGGATTGAGATCTACAACAAAAAGTGTCATCACTTTTAGGGCTCATCTCATTTCAGCTCATTTTCGTTCGCTTTTTATTACAGCTATTCTTAGCTCTCATTCGTCTTAAAATCATTAGTTTTCCGCTTTATTTTGGCTCCGCTTTAGTTTGTATATAAAATTTACGTTAACTACAAATACCAGGATCAAGGATGTGCTCCTTGTGGCACATGTAACTGTTGTATCTGTTGTAGCAGGTGCCATTATTTATTTTTTATCTGGGCTCAAATCTCAGTACATTCAGTGCAAGTGTTTCTATTGATGTAATTTTGATTAAAAGCACTGCTCTTTTTTAACCAAGTTAAGCTTATATAAAAAGCTTGCTTTTGAAATATGCGATTACCTTGCTAATTCTGGGATTTAAAATGAAAAGTTATTTCCATTTAAAACCATTTGATATTTTCTTTCAGATATTTTTCAATGACTCTATTATTGTGTTTTTAAAGGTTTTTCTTTTGATTTTATTTAAACACAAACATTAACTTTACTTTCAATTCCTTTCCTTCCATACCTTTCCCTTCAATTGATGCGAAGAAAGGCCTTCTTTTCGTTTGAGTCTTATATTTTTAACGCAGTTTTTGTGTAAAATTTCTTAATTTCAACGAAACGTAAGGTTTGTTTGGCTTTAGATGTTTGAAGATTTACACCCAAAACAAGTCTTTGGATTTCTTTAGATTTTTGTATCAAATTTTGATTGAAGTCTTTCAAAGTGTTATACAATTCAGGAAAAGCCTTTAATAACAGTTTCTGTACTCTGATATGGATTTCAGTTCTGTTTCTTTACTCGCAATAAAACAACTCATAAGAGGGTTATATCCACTGCAGAGCCAATGTTTGATTGATTCAGTGTGAGAAACGTCTGGCCCCCTCTCTATCTGTTCTCCAACTTCAATATCTGTCAACTGTGCATTGAAGGCATTCCTCAACTCATCTCATTATTTGTATCTAAATTAAAACTGGTTGGCAATAGGTCTTTGATGTGCAGCACATCCCAGCGTTTGGAGAATGAGGAGAGGCTTCCCATCCACTGGATTTGGAGCTGTCATTAAATTTTCGCATTTAGAAGCTTTTAATGTATTATTTGAAACATTGGAATAATTTTTTAAAAGCTTTTCAGTCCATTAATAAATAGAGGAATCATCTCTTCATCTAAAATGAGTTGAAATGAGTCGACATAACACGCAATACATGAAACTCATTGAACAAAATCAAATCAAGTTTCTCATCAGAGAAGACATTTTCTTTCTCTTATATACCTAAGAATCTTAGAGTCAGTCAATCATCCTTATAGTCCTATCAGTAAGTGTCGACCCCTCCCTCAGTCCCCAACTATCTCTCACTCTATTTATATGAGTCATGTATTTGTGTGTAAAAAGATATACTTCTTTAACGAAATCTTTAACCAAAAGCTCAAAAATTTTATCTGAAATACATATTACAAACTAATGGCAGACGAGTTCAGGTTTTGGGCGATTGATATCCAGTAAAAACTCAAATCTGTTATAAAAACTGAGGTTTTTTTTCCCGCTGTGAACTCAAGTGAAGTGATGTCACAAACGAAAAAATATCAGAAAAAGATTGAATGAAGTCTTGAGTCCAGTTCCACGACAAGAGAAGAAGAAAAAAATATAACTTTCCCTCCCTTTAGAAATATTCTGTCCGACAATTCGGTGGTTTTCACTCCAGTCCTGCGATTTGTGACAGAAATAAATTGTTTGAAAGTGTCTGACATTACTGGCGCTACATTAGGCAAATAACCCACTATTTCGCGCTACACTTCTCTTCAGTTAAAAAAAACTTTCACTACTTTTTCTGATTCGTTCAAAAAATATATAAATTTGTGACAAAATATTTTTTCTTCGTTTTTCCACTCAATTCGGATGCAATTCATAGTCCGAGAAAACTGGAAATTTCGTTACGACTAATACTAAACTACTTTCTTATGTATATCACAACCGATGTATTACTTCTGTTTCGGTTCAGTCTCTTTCGTCTGACATTCAGATTCCGTTGACTTTCCTCTCATTTATGGGGTTCACAGCACAGCATAACACAACATTGGATCTACTTTTTCAGATGAAATGTAATCAAAAGCCAGTCATAAAAGAATATTATACAGTTTATTCTCGATTTAAGGAAACACCATGGTGAGACCAAATTGTCTTCCTTAAATCGAATTTTCCTTAAATTGAATAATGATTAAAACCCTTCAAAATTAGCT
>JAQIXD010000761.1:0-21211 GCA_034699985.1 Minunthozetes semirufus | reverse complement strand
AGAGAGAGAGAGAGAGAGAGAGAGAGAGAGAGAGAGAGAGCGAGAGAGATCCATTTTTAATCATTCTTAACAATTCTTTAGGAGAGAAACACTGAATGATCAAATTGAACGACAATTTATTTTGCAATTAAGTTATTGATTAGTCAATGTCCTACTGCTCCGTTTACTTGTGTAAAAATGAACTTTCAATAGAACTTTTTTTGGCCATTTTTTTATTTATTTTATAAAAATCAATTAATAGCTATAATTGAAAATTAAATATAAATTTTGTATATAAAGTGATTTCAAAATATTTGAGAAATTCTTTAAAATTTTATAATAAATAGTTTTCGAGTATTTTATTGAAGACTATTGTAAATGAATTCAAGGATTGTTACCCTTTTTGTTTGTCATTTTACCAAAAACTCCGTCAAAGCCGTTACCATAACCGCCGTAACCAACACCGAATCCACCCCCATATCCCCCAAATCCTCCTCCATAGCCTCCGAATCCACCGTAGCCACCACCAGGATAGAAACCACCCATAGGTCTCATTCCAAAACCAAATCCGAATCTTCTTCTATGAAAACCAGGAAAACCAAAGTATTTTCCGGAGGCCTCTCCGTTTTGGCCAAAGTTTTGCTGCTCTCCTCCACCGCCAAACTCAGGAGAAAATGATTCAGAGTTCTGCAACTCTTGACTTTGACTTAAATCGATGGAACAGACGATCAAAACTTGAATTAAAAGCACAATAGAAAACATTTTGTAGTTTTTTTTCACGAATTTCTCAAAATTTCAAAACAAATGAGAGTTTAAACTGAATTTCAAACCAATCAAACGCCTCCTTATATACCAAAAATAAAGGACCAAATTCATTGCACCCAATATTTAGTGGAAGTGTTAGACATTTTACAAACAATTTATATGGTGTTAAAGAAATTTGTTCAGGTTTTTCCTCGGAATTTCATAAAATGATAATATTCTTGGTATTTGTTTAGCTGTTTGTTGAAAGTTATTATTAGAAAATCAAATAACAATTCAATGGAAATGTCTTCTGATTGTACGAAGAAGTTATTCAACTGATTGTCGATACAATGACTTTGTTTCCTAACCGAGTTTGATGAACGGGATTAGATCACTATCACTGGATCATTAACAAAATAAGTCACTCCGATTATATGATCACATTTGTGGCACTAAATCAAGTTTTGCACATAAATTAAATGACAAAAAGTTGATTCAATTCGTAATAAAATTTTAATATTAATTAATATTTATTTAACAAAAAGTGATACAAAATCTTTAAAAACTAAATGAGAGGGAAAACAATTCTGTGCTAACAATCAATTCAATTATCAATAAATTCTTTGCGAAAGAGTAAAACAAATAAAGAAAAATTGATGTTATGATTACCTCTTGTTATGAAAAGTCGATGAAAATAAGGAATTAAAAAAAATAATTTAAAGTTTAATAAAGTTTAAACTAATGTCAGGTGTGAGCGATGTTCGGGTCGTTGTTCAGACGTTTGTTTATTTAATGGAATTTAATTGAAGTGAAGTTCAATAAAATTGATTCAGTGTTTGAAAGCCATTGAAATAATTGGAAAATATTTTATATAAAAAGGATTTCATTCGAAATAACGAATTCATTGAAGAATTTAAAAATGAAAAGTTTTGTTCAAATTCTAGTCTTATTATATGTTCTGTGCGTTTGTTTGGCTCAAAAAGAAGAGGAATTCGTTTTGGTGCCGGCAGTCGACCAAAATCCCGATTTTCAAGATGTTTCTCAAAACACTAATCAAAAGTCTGGCAAATATTGGGGCAATCGATGGGGATGTAGATGGGGATGGGGAAGGAGATGTGGTGGCGGTTGGGGAGGCTACGGAGGATATGGCGGTTACGGAGGCTATGGTGGATATGGAGGTTATGGTGGATATGGCAGATGGGGTTATGGTTTATATGGCTAACATTTATAAAAAATAGTGGAACACATAACTCATCTTTATATTAAAGAATTAACTGTTATATGCGAAGAGTCGATCATCTCTTCTAAAAATGAATGAAATTTCAAATAAATAAAACAATTTTGTAAACCATTTGAAAATGAAATACACTTTTGTCGATAATCTGTGCGTTTTTTAAGAGCAAAAACTCACCGAATCATCGGTTTGTGACAAATGGGAGCAACACTTTCCTTATCATCAAATATAAAGTTTTTGGAAACGAATTTCTTTAAACAAATAAAGTTGTGCTCAGAGTTAGAGTTAGAGTTAGGTTTTGAGTAAAACTTTTGTGTAATCGAAGAGACTCTCAGTTTCTGAATGAAAGCTTTGCTCACATTTAGTGAATAGCGTTTCAAAACTCAATATAATTATCACTAATTTTGTCAAAGAATACAAAGATTTTTAGTTATAATCTTTTCAGTCAATTAAGTCTTTGTTGTTATTTCAGTCGTTTGGCATCGGATCACACCATCGTTTCCACTGCTTATTCAGTTCCGCTTTTGTCGGCACTTAAAAAGTTATAATTCGACTGAAGATTAAGAATAAACTCTATTTTGATATCGGATTTCATCGCATTTTTGTAATCAAAGCATAAGTTTAGTCAATTTGTTCTCAACAAACGGCTGTATATCGGGTTTCAGATCAAATCCATTAGCGATAGAAACAAATCATTTGATTTTCAATAAGCAATCATTAAAACAAACCAATGATCAAAAACAAGATAAAAGTGTTTCAAAATGTGTTTAAAAATAATAAAAACTTGAATTAAAATCAAATTCTGAGACAAACTTAAGATTGAAATAATTTTTGCTGACTTTCCGGACAATTAACCGCAAAAATAGTATTGAAAGCGAAGCCTTTGTTTTGTGCAAAACTAACGTTAAGTCTTGAAAAACATTAGCGAATAGTTTGAAGAGTTTTTGAAACTATAATTTGTTACTCTTCTCACTGAATATGAAATTCAATATCTGAATAGTTGTCGTTATTGTGATGTTGTGCTGCACTTCACTTCTGTTTCTATAATTACTCCACTTCCAGGTGGACACAACTGTGCGCGACTTTGTGACAGTATGTGGCGGAACCCCCGCTTAATACAGAACCGCATATTTAGTGCATAGATTAAGACATGTCTAAGAGAATGAACTAATTTAAAGAAAGTGTATTCATCTCTATCTTCCTCTGGAATCGACTCTCATTTCATAAATTTGCGTCTAAAGAGTCAGACGTTTCGCAAATGCTTTCTTAGTATTCAGTCGTCGCACAAACGGAAAGCCCTTTGATTAAAGTTTTGCAAAAAAATGGAAATAAATGACAAAAATATTAATAATAGACGTGTTTTGCGAACACCTAAATGTGCTCGTTGTAGGAATCATGGAATTGTTTCCTGTCTCAAAGGTTTGCTACTATTCTGAGCTTTTTTTTATGAACTTTTCATTTGAGTGAAAATTGAATTGAATTTAAAGGCCATAAGAAGTACTGTCGTTGGAAAGACTGTAAGTGTCACAACTGTTTGCTTGTAGTCGAGCGCCAGAAAGTGATGGCAACTCAGGTGGCGCTCAGAAGACAACAGATATCTGCTGTCAATCAGGGAAACGGCTCAACGACTGGTGTCACCGAAGCGGTTCTCATAGAGCAGAAGCGGAACTATCAAATACATCTGAGGAATATTCAGAAGTCTTTACGCAATCAAATGATAGCAGAGAAGCAGAGCTCAGGATTTTTACTCCAAAACCCATATTTCGCCAAAATATTGAAAAGAAGGAAAAACTTGGGAAC
Organism: Minunthozetes semirufus; assembly: GCA_034699985.1. Classification (NCBI taxonomy): domain Eukaryota; kingdom Metazoa; phylum Arthropoda; class Arachnida; order Sarcoptiformes; family Punctoribatidae; genus Minunthozetes; species Minunthozetes semirufus. The sequence continues at coordinate 17,454 of JAQIXD010000761.1, read as the reverse complement.
GGACCTAAAGCTGGACCTAACCTATTGGCAAATGCTGTCCAACCGGTCCTTAATGATGCGGTTACCTGTGTCTGAGTCAAACTGTGCCAACCCTTTCATTCCATCGGAGTGTCAGCCGTTGTTTTACTCCAACTCAATGCCATTTATGTCAATCAATGCTAACAATTGTCTGAAATTATCACTCAATGATCAGATGAATGACAATATGATAACCAAAGAGAGATCAGTTTCCACACAATTTTGTTCGCCTGAAAGGAAACAAATCAAAAGTTATTCTACTTTTACTGTTGACGCCATTCTGGGTAAAAGTGTGGGCAAAAGCAACACAAAACATCAAAATTGATATTTTGATTGAAAAGTACGACAAAACTCAATCCGAGAGTTGTTTTTAATTTTGATTTATATTTCAATATTAGTTACAAATTAGTCATAAATATTGAAATCAAAAGCTATTAGTTTTGAAGAAAGAATTTTTCAACAAAACATCGAATTCTAAACTATTTTTGAAATATTATCACAAATTAATAATGGATTCACTTTTTACGCATACAGTCAATGCTCTCTTGAGAACACTCACAATAATTATTAGATTAGAGGAGAGGGTCAAACTGCCCGATCTTAGCTTATAATTAATTATAAATAGTTTTAATATTCGAAGCAATTATTGTATATACAAATAAGCAAAGCTCTTGTATCAGGGAATCACTATATGCCTGATAATATCTAATAATAGATTCTATTGAATAGAGTAGGGATTCCTAACTTACTAAAGAATCTAATGGTGTTTACTATAAAAGCCCACTAAAGAAATATTGAAAGGTAACTAAATGTAAACAGTTTTTCCAGAATTTTAATTAATAGACTGAATAGAGTGCAACAAATAGAGCTTTGGCTGTATTTGTAGTCAACAAATAATCTATGAAATGAAAACCTGGTAATTGATATTCTGTTGAATATCTGTTTGACTAATAAATGGCATTATTTTTGAGCATTAATTTTATTGATTATTAATTACCGAACGTTTTAATTGAGACTACATTTGTATTAAATATAAACGCAATAAATAGACATTCATTTGACGGTAGAAGTGATGACCCATTCATTCATTCAATACTCGAAATGTGTTTTAATTTTAAAATAAATGACAAAAAACTAACGAAAGAAATGAATATTAAATCAGAAAATATATAAAAATCTATTTCTAAGTCTATGAAGAGATTGGAATCAAAAATATTTAAGACATCAATAAATGTAATAATTATTCTGTTGTGGGAACTGACAGTCACTGACAACAGACTGTTTTGGCGATGCTTTAGTGCACAACTTATTTGACAAATGATGGGACAGGGATTGGATATTAGCGGACAATACATGGAATTATAGTATATATCATATATTAGAACATTTATGGGTTAAGTGTTTGTCTCTAATGTCCTAAAGAGTGAACAGTCATAACTGCGGGTCTCATGGCTTGAGTAGTAATGATGGGGTAACTGACGAGTGGCGCAGAATTGCTTAGACTAACGCTTGTCGGCAAAGACATGGACGCGATCGACGACACGGGCAGTCCGGACATTGTCTGCGCCTGCATTCCGAGCGAAGCCGGGACTACACCGACGGCTAAATCGGTGGCTCTTTGCTGTCCCATCAGTTCGGTTGAGAGCTGCGGCAAAGGGGGCGGCGCGAGACTCGCGGCTGATGGAGGCGCCTGTGCTTTGGTTCGCAACTGTGCGTTCTGTTCGAGCAGAAACTCATTAGTGGCCATCAGGTCCGCCACCTGTTTCTTGAGCTCATCGATACGCCTTCGCAGCGCTGCGTTCTCTTCTTCGAGATATCTGGCAGAGGAGTAAATGGTGTTCTGTGCGAGAGCTGCTGCGCCCGCGTTCGCCGCATGCATGGCTCCCGACGGCCCGCTGTTGTACTCGAAGTCGGCTAAACTCGCGGCGCCATTGAGTGCGGCTAAGCCTAAGCCCGCGCTCCTGTCGGTCGCAAAACTGGCGAAAGTGTTTGTGTTAAACGAAGCGCTCGTGTCGTAGGCCCTCCTCTTAGGCTCTGGCGGTGCAAACGTCTCATTAAATTGCGAGGAATTAAAAGTGTTATGCATTTGATTGCGAACAGAATGACTCTCAAACCGATTGGAGTGTCTGTCAGACGAGTGATGACTTCGAGACACTTCCATCTCATAGTCTGACTGCGAGACGTGTCTGAATTTACACCTCCCGGGGCCGCGTCTGCACTCGCCTTTCAGGTTATCCTTACAAATGGGAACATTTGAGGCCATACTCTGCGCCATTTCCGACGCCTTGTTTTGTGCCATTTTGTCCAACACGTGTTGCGGCAGTTTTCCTGTCGAGCGGTACACCTCTTCTTCCTGTTTAGTGCAGTGAAGGAAACGGCAGTTCTGTCGCCGACACTCTCTGTTCTGGTAGTCGTGACAGAAGATATACTCAATCTTTTTACCCAACTCTTCGGCCTCTGAGGGGTCGGGATGTCGGAAACGGCAGGCGTTGCCTCTGCGACACACATTTCTCAAGAAGTCGCGGCAAACGTCACCGATTCCGTCACCATTACTGTCATTATCTCCTTCTGTATGACAGGAGTCTTCGTTCTTGATATCGCGGCTCAAATCTGACATCATTTGAATAGATTTTATGCGAAGACAACAAATTTTGATTAAAAAATTGATAAGACTTTTACACAACAAATGAATACAATTAATGGCAAACAACTGTCCGCCAGAAGGCGCTCAACATTTGCATTGTTAGAGGTCTCCAAGAATTTGATTTATTTGAAAGACATTCGTAGACCTCTTCTTCGGATATCTGTTCCACAAATTCGGGTTTTAATTGAAATTTAATTAATTTTTTGGATTTTTATTCAAATTTTTCACAAAAATATCATAACTTTTATTTCAAACAAAGTCTTAGATTTGACAACAAATACAAAATCAATTGACATTTAAATGCAAACAAACTCTCTTTGAAAATCAGAATTCATTGAATTTTGCAAAACTTAAATTAATTTGACCTCAATTTGACCTCAATCATCTATCATCACCTATCAACATCTATTTTAATTGATTTTTACTAAACTTAAATTGAGTTAAAATAGTATTAAACCAACATTTTCTTGAGCTTATTTGCAATTCACAACTGAATTATTGTTTGTTCTCAAATACCAGTAACATTTTAGTTGGCATTAGATCAAATAGATCAATTAGGTGATCAATTAATCACAATTTATAGACCATATCCTCGAATAAATCAGTTTTATCTGAAACAACATTTATTTGAGAATTATATTCAATGAATATACTGTTCTCACACATATAGCTCCTGAACCATGACCTTATGACCATAACCATGATCATTTGCTCATTTAGTCCTATTTTTATTTAGTTATCTAAATGACACTCATTTTGAATCCATAGCCGTATTTACGCCTCCTTTGAACCCAGAGTCTGGCGAAGGGTTCTGTTAGCCAAAGAAGTGCCGCCAAAAGGGCTAATATTCCGACAAAATGAAATAAACCGTCGTATGAGTGAAATGTATCCCTAAAATATCCGATAACAAAGGGTCGGAATAATGAGGTGATGCCCACTGCTAGTGCAGAAGTGCCCAGAGCTATGGGCAATCGGCGCAGACCCACGTATTCCATCGTAAGTATACTAAATAAGACAATAATACTTCCGCTGACAAACCCTAAGGCTATTGTCATCACAAGTAATATTCGGAATGAGTTAGCGGTCGGTGTCATGAATAACAAGACTCCGATCAGAAGAATACAAATCGAAACGATATTTCTCTTTCGAACCAAACGTTTGTCTGTTATTAAACCAGAGGCCAGTCTTCCGAATAGATCCGCGACAGCGAAAGAACTTAAAAGTATCACAGCTTTAGTTGTGGACATTCCTCTGTCAATAGAGAAGTCAATGATAATCATCTGGTGAGTCATCCATCTGTGACAACAAGTTTTTGATGGATAAGAATAAAATTATCACAAAATGTGGTCATAACTTACGCCCACTGAAAGCTGATGTGAGTAATGCATAGAATCAAATACAAGGGATTACTGATCACCGAATAAATGAGTTGTGAATTCTTCTGGAAGTTAGTCATCTCTTTCTCTGTCTGACAGGCCTTGTCATTGAAGTCCACATTTGACTGTTCCTCAAAGTTTTTCTCTCTCTTAACGCAAACGCATTCATAATCTGACATAAATTTTCTCATCTCGAAGAGTGTCCCAAAACTCCTGTCCAAAAGTGATTGACTTCTTATTATAGACTTCGTTACGTAATTATATTTTTCTGTTAAATCTTGGTCTTCCTCTTCATCTTCTGATGAATATCGATCACATGTGCACTTATGCCTAACAATAGTCATATGCATCTCATTTCGATGGTGTTTGGCGTTTGAGATGATAAGAGACTGTTTCTTCAGTTCATTCAAAGCACTTATTTTTTCTTTCTTCGACGCAGAGAACTGTTTGTGAACACCTTTTATCAATTTATTAACTTTATCTCCAGGAGTGGCCGGTCTTAACAGTAGAGAGAATGGCAGTGCGTTTAACATAATTCCGCCGATTATTAGGAAACAGCCATTGAGTCCATATTCGGCTAAAATATATTCCAGAATCGGAGGGAAAATAAACGAACCAATAGTTCCGCCCGCATATGATATAGCTGTGGCAGTGGCCCTATACTCTTGGAAATATTGGGCTAAAATCACAGGCGTTTGCATAAATGAAAGACCGATTCCAAAACCTTTAATAAATTTTCAATAAAATTTAAATTCAAATAATCGTATAATTGGTGATATTCCGGTATACCCTGGATTATTCCGATATAAATATTTATTTCAATAATAGTGTCGGCGAAAAAACATAGACTGATAGCAATGGCGGCGATAAGAGATCCCCCGAATACTATTACACGCAATGAAAATGTAGAGAGTAGTAGTCCCGCCACTGGGCCTGTGATTTAAATTAAATAACGTTTAATTAACCCCTAATTAGTTTTGAATAAAGTGCACAAAACTCACCTGACAAATGAGTGAACGCAGTGCACAGGCAGAATGGCCAGGAGGCAGCTTCTCGGCTCAATTTAAAATGATCTCTGAGTGTGAAGAATAATACGCCATACGATCGGACTAAGCCGAAGGTTATCCCATTAATACAGGCACAGGCAAACGAAATGACCCAGGCCCAACCCTGATCTGGAGTAACATGAATTATGAGAGGATTGCTCTTACGATCATAGCTTGTTCTGTGATTTCTATCCATCGATTTCAATAAATCAGATCATTTTCGGTATCGATTTTCACAGAAAGTATGGTTTTTTGGTCTAATATTTGGTGACATTCGATATGTTATTGTAATTAATGTCGGATATAATGACTTGACATCAGAGCTATCATTACTATCACTTAAATCATTATTATTTTTATGTGTTTTATTCACTTTTTTTTCGCAATTCATTGCCTATAAAATAGTAAACCTTTTCTTAACTTTTGTGAAGATTTTTGACGAAAATTAATGAGAATTTTATGATTAATTTCCAGTGAATCGACACAAGGATTAACACAAAATCAGAGATAAAACAATTCTCTTCGCAAATAAAATACTTTTTATTTAAACATCATTTGAAATATTGAGTCATATATTATAGTCGTATATAAGACTCCTTAATGTATATAATTTTCTCAAAAGTCATTTACATTTTAGTTATGTGCAGAATATGTGACACATTTGCTGAAGAAATCCGATTATTTCTGTCATTGTTATTGATTTGATGTCTTTCCTCTAATTTATTCAGATTTTTATTAAAACTTTTTCCATCGTTAGTATTATTGACAATTAGTTTCTCTATGTTAACCAACGGCGCTTCCAATAAGAGATATACAGCCAAAGACATGACATTACTTAAGATAATTGTAATGATTCCGTTGCATAACTGTAAGTAAAATCAAATGTTAGTCAATGTCTTTAGGAATGACAGGCTTTTACGCACGAAATCAAAGTGAGTCCAATCCGTTACTGACTTTCTGGTGAAGAATATTATGTATATAACAACCAATTGAGTCAAATATGTGCCAAAACTCAGTCGACTCAACGGCACAAACATTGGATGAGAAAGAATCCGATCAACGATTCCTTACAATAGAGATATAGATTTGATTTCAGTGATCAATGCATTCATATTTGTCGGTATCAGTGATACGAACCTCCGGTTCCAACACAACAATTGTATGTAATCCAGGCCACACCAGTGCACCATAATGTGCGGCTCAAACTCGAGTATAAGATCGAACTGAATCGAGTTGGTTCGACCCCATTATTCCAGGCATAGGCTGACAGCAATACAGATAAGCTGATCACAGGAAAGCATATCCAAGCGATCAAATTCTTTGCCTTTAATACAGAAAAATCAATTCTATTCTTATTATTCAATTAGAAGAGGATTATCAATAGGCTCTTAGGGATGAGTCTTACTGTAAGGCTCATACAGACTAATTTCTAGTATTCAATTAGCTAGATGGAATTGCGAGAATGATTTATAATGATTAACCTGAGTGAATTTGAAGGTTTCCGGAGTATTCAGAAGTAAGTATCCAATAAATAGACCCAAACAATAGGGACCCAAATGTTGATAAAACGGAAAATATCCATATTTTATGTGATTATTGAAATAACTTTAAACATATTTTGTGAGTAATTGTTTGATCGATTCCAAAGAAGTGGCAAAAACTCACTCAATATTAATGGTGTGAACATTAAGTATTGTGGGATACAATTCTTTGTGATAAGTCATTAGAGCCGAACATATTATCGAAATCACCAGAACTGTTCCGTTAAGTATTAAACCAAATGTTTTGTTCCTTTAGAGCACAGAATAAAATCGCATTTAATTGAAAAATGATGTCTAATGTCGTGTTTTTTTGCGTAAAGAAAATGAATTTTTATCTCAAGTATAAGGACTTGAAAAATGAATTCATTAGGGCTTTCCTCACCAGTAAAGCACTAATACTATGATAATAGCGCACAAAAACAACTGGAAATCAGCGCTCAGATACCAGGTTGTGAAGAGGCACTACACAAATTGAATAATGATTAATGTGGATCAAATATTTTTTGCAATTTTAGGCCTCAATAACTCACAATATCTTCTGGATCAGACCAATTATTGATCAGAAGTATTGCTTTCCACCAATTATTTTGACAACTTTTGGTTACGTATGCATCAGTTGTATCATCGATTAGAATCGGTCCTCAACACCAAAACAGCCATATATTAGTACTTATCGGTTCAATATTGGGACTGATATAAGGGCTGTGCAAATAGGGCTATGCATAACAGATTGTTTGCTCAATTGTATCGAATGTGAATTTGAGAAGAATATTAAATAGGAATAACTGGTTATGTGCTCATCACATAGGGTTACTCAGATGCACAGTTTGATCTACTAATAAGATTACTGGCTGTCGACTCGAGATAAAAGATTTGGATGTCTTGTCAAGTGATTTATCGATAATGGTTTACCGGTAGTAAAGAGTGGCCACAAAAAGTTGATGGCTATTACTCCACAAACTGTTGGGACGACTCTACGTGAATGACATAAAGTCAATACAAACTTATTATAATAGAGTCGAGCAATAAGTTTGGTATAGTTTGGTAGAGGGTATACCTCATCAATCGATGCAAAATCAATACAATAATATTGAACTTTCTTTTGCTTCTCTCCATTAGGGTTAGAGTCGTATAAATAAATAACAAACCGCTGGAAGTGATATAAAGATTGATTTCTCTTATTATTATTTCAAGTGATTTAAATTGAGCTAATAATGGATACCTGATAAAAAAGAATGTTTCAACTAATGGCCACCCATTGAACACAAGCTGAAACATAAATGATTTTGGTACTTCTCTTAAGCCGTTTAAATTCTCTGTAAATTTAATTAATTAATTAATTCGTTTAATGTATTGAATGCTCACTAAAAGTCCACTGAATATTATAGAGTCCGCCGAACATATAGGTATGATTGACAGTAATCCAGAACATTGTTAGCACTTTCATACCCTGCAGTGCTTTCATATTCTTATTTTCTATACCAGTGTCGAGCAGTTGGCACAGGTTTTTGCTGAGAGACCAACTGTGCAAAAGTTTTAGCAGAATATTGGTCTGATTTGAGCCAATAATCCAATGAAATAAAGTCGCAGTGAAGACCAGTGAAGCCATGGAACAGATTAAAGATCTTTTAAAATTCGCCAAAAGAATGAATAATTAATTTCTGTTCGGATTATTTGAATGATTTCATTGGAATAATTAAATTCAAGATATGATTTGGTAATAGATCTGGTATGACATACAGAATATGTCGTCTCTGAATAACAAATGATAATCGGATGTAGAAATGGTATGAATGGTATGAATGAGATCACAGTTCGTTTGACTTAACTTTTATGTTAATCATAAGAGTATTTCATTTTTGTTTCAATCAGTTATTCAGATATTTCGCTCAGATTTTCATAAACAGAATAGAATTAGAGGAAAGACAGTCAGTATCCTAACAAAAGTCGATTCATTTGAATGATTAATTCGGGACTAATTCGACAAATTTTTCAGCTGTAAAACTAAAGCCAAGAAGAGATTCCTTTTCATTAATTTACTTTTGAATAAAGTCTCCGATTTTTCATCAAATTTTGAATCTATGATAAATAGCTCTCGTCTTTGGCTTATATTATATTTCACTGATAAGAGTATTGTCTTATAAGAATTGGAGCCCGAATTGGGGACAGTCATACAGTTTGAGAATATTCTCTGTGTTATAGATATTTCGCAAAACTAGAGCCGAAGTCAATGTAATAAATGATGTATCGCTTGTCTCTGAGCCTCATATCCATTGGGATGTCGTAAAAGATAATCATTGAATTCAAATTCAGATTTTCTCACTTTTAGATCCTCTTAAATAAAGGAAAGGAAAGACTTCGCAGCACAGAATAAACTCGACTCAAATTGCATTTTACATTTCAATGGATTCTCTTTTTTTATCTCAAAAGTTTCAATTGATTGACAAATGTAAACATATATCAAGGTTTATACGCTTGAAAAGAAGGGTCAGTTCTTTTAATTTATTTGATTAGAGACGGAATTGTGAATTTAGAACTTACATGGACACTATTTGATGAGTTGTGAGCTCTTTATTATCCTCTTTGGACAGACATTTTTGGCTCAATTCTGGTATTATTCGATATCTTTTGAAAACTCAAGAAATAAATGGGAAAATGTGTTCAATATTTCACTTTTGATGTTTTCGATTGTATTTACTTCTGTTTAATATCGGTTTTATTTCCCAGTTTTGACAATTGGATGGCAAACAAACGCCTAAACGAATAGCACCGACACTATAAATACCGGCAGAATTATTGGAGATGTACTCGAAAACAGTGCCCTCGGCTTCTGTACCGCTTATGTTGAATATAAGATCGTTATGTCTAATGATTGTAGGCTTTGGCGGTAATCGAGTTCTCAGATATAATAAACAATATTTTCCACGAAATCCTGAGTCATATTCGTCTTCTTCAACAACAATATCAATACATTCATCCATACTTCCAAAGCTGGTTACAGTACCCTCAAGAAGACCAGAGGAGGGCTTTCCTATCGAATCGATAACTATATATTCAAACTTAGATCAACGAAAAGCAAATGCGAGGAAAGTTCTCACACTTAATAGCCCAGGTCTCCTGCTTCCGTGCGCTCAGAATAATTTTAAAGAGACTGCCCGCACATTCGTGAGTAATATTTGTATCTCTATTATTTGATTTGACAAAAATTGGTAATAATTTATCCCACAACTTATCAGACAAATCGGCGGCCGTTTTAGCCCAGAATAGCAAAACATTATCATCTGCTTAAAGGAAAAATATTTTGCTAATTGAGTAAAGTTGGAAGAGTTTGCACATTTAATTGACCTGATGTTGACTTAGATTTAGATAAGTCAAGCAATTCCTCTCCTATAGTATCGATCACATTGATTGAATCGTCTGAGGACTGGTCGTTGTCTTCATATTCATTACTCGGATTTATTTCATCAGATAAAACACAATATTTTCCCAGTAGTGAAATAACTGTGCAAAAGATAAGCATGTTCAAACATGATTCATGTGGTTTAAGATAAAACATAATGAATGTGTTCGCAGAGTATATCACTTCTAAAATACGAATCACAAGAGAATTGATGGCATTCTTCTGAATATCTTTACTTTGAATTTCATACGAAATAAGATTTATATGAAAATCAATTGATTTAATTAAATGTGAATACAATTGAAAGCGATTGAAGTGGAACAGGCATAGGAAGTGAACGCAACATAACATAATAAAACATTGATTTATTGTCATTAATTGATTTGAGAGAGAGAGAGGCCTGTTTGTGCCTTATTGTTTCGATTATTGAATTATGCAATTATGCAATTATGCATGTTCATTTCTTAGAAATAATCTGTTTTTCTCGAAAACAACTTCTTCTAAAAAAGGTTTTTCTAATTATAAAGAATTTAATTTTGTATTCATTTTATTTTTCTCTCATAAAAAGTGAATAATTTGTTTCAATTTGTTAATGAATTTTATGTGTTTATATCCAGGGATGTTCACAGCTGAGAGTGCCTGAATCGATCAAAATGATAGGTGTTTTACGTAAGAAGGCTTAAAAAAGCGTCAGACTATAACTCAAATCTTCAAATAATGGTTTTTCTTGCTGTTCGTGTGTTAAGTGGTTATTGGGAGCACTTCTTCAGCACTTCTTTACATCTCTGCTCCAAAAGAATATTTTTAGTGTTTTGTGAGAAAATGCGATTATCTCTAAGAAATATCTACGCAAACACTTCCAACACATCCACTGATGATTAATAATGAGCTGAGGATTCAGTGATGGAAAAATTGAACTCAACTTAATTGCATTCCTCTCAAGTGTTGCAAAAACAGAACAATTGTCAGACAATTCATGTTTGACTGCTTTTAAGGAAAAAGCCTTGAATTTGAAATTGCTTTGAATCAAAGCGGGCATTGTTTTCAATTTTCCATCTTGTTAAATCTAATTTATAGTTACATCAACAACAGTAACCCAAAAAACACTGCTCTAATATTGGTATCTGATTTTCATTTGTTATTTTTAACTCGAGCTCTTGGATTGGGAACAGATTAAGCAACTGTTCATTAATTGACTTTTGAATAATGTATAGGTATTTAATTGCATTTTGAGTGAGTGTGTAAGGTACTCTTTTCTAATTAAAGCTGGATCTTTTTAAATTCCATTTGCTCTTAAGAATAAATAAAACAAAACATAAAAACTCCTGCCTTTCCCTTAAAGACACGAAGAGAGAGGACAGGAAAGCACAGGAAAGCCTGTCATCAGTGGATTTTCTTTCACATTTAGAGTGTAATTCCATTATAAACCTTATAATGGAATGAAATGAAAATTTAATAAATGTATTGCCTCTGAAAACATCTGCAAATGTGAGTTCTCAACCTTAAGAGCCATAAAAAAGTGGATATTAAATGAAATCCAAATAGGAATGGATAGGAATGAGCATAATATTTATAAGGCTTACAGAATTAAAGCTTACATTTGCATGAAGTGAATGGCATTTTGTATGCATTTGACATATATGATGGTTCATTCAGTTTGATTCAATCTGAATCAGTTTACTTTTCCGGAGCGTCAATATTTGTACCGATTATTTGAGATGAGAAGCAATTTGTCGCAGAAATTGATTTTTTGAAAACATTTTTATTTACAAAATATTCGTAAAGAAGTATAAAATGGAAAAAAAACTTTATTTCAATAAAACTATAAAATTCTCAAAAAGATTTGTTTTAACACTTTTGGCACTACAGCTGAACAGTTGGTTAAGTCTGAGTCCAAGTCATAGTTTATTAGATAACTGTTATCTTGTGATGACTGTCATGGGTTTGTCGACCACTTCATCGATGGTGTGAACGTTGGCTGCAGTCAAATACGTATTTTGAAGATCTGTTGCACTCATTATATTGTATTCGGAGTTAAATATGTTTTGAGAGGGACTCGAGTTTAGGTAAGTGCTGGATGTGATCACACGGTTTATGTTAAACTCATTATTCTGATCGCTATTAATAGTTTCATTAAAGTTATTGTCTTGAGTCGATTGGTCTGCTTTTGGCTCTAAATAGTAGACAAAGAATCCGCTTATGACTAATGATAACGAAACGAAGTAAAGCCAATGAAATTTGAACCGAAATAAATAGATCCCGAATATTAGCGAATAGAAGTCAGAGGAAAGTATAGATATATTGAGTGCCGAAGCGTTGCTCAGTTGTAGGACTAATGGCATTGTTATATAAACTAAGAGCAGAGACATAGAAAATCCGATTACAAAAGACATTTCTTGCCATTTCTCCAAATTGATGGCAGAATACAGTTCTTGTTTCTCCAGAAAATATCTGACAAACAGAAGAGGAATACATATTTGAGTCAAATGTAAATATCAAATATAAAACGGAATCAATTTGTGAATCACTTTAACGTTTTTATGTGTTTTTTGATATTATTTTTTTGTATGAAAAACCATTTTATGCTTTCGGCCAATAAATGGCGAATAAATCTCATAAAATGCCAATCATTTGCTCATAAAATATCTTTCAATAAAATATTCAAAAAAATGTGAGAAAATGAAAGGAAAGGCGAAAAAAAGTCTGAACTCATTGTGAAATAAGTGGAAAATAATATGAGAATCAAAAGAGAATTTTCGTATTAATAATCAATATTTGACTTACAGTTGAATTCCATTAAGAAGAGTACCGAACAGTCCTATCATTCCCAGGAATTCCACAATACTATAGCATTTGACGGCATATTCTTCAGAGACGTTGGATATGGCATAAAGAGCTGCACCCAATAGGCAGAGCATATCTCCTAAAAATCTATTTTTTGCTGAAAAAGAAGAATTTCTATTGAATTGAAAGAAATCCAAATTATATTAAATATATTTCGAGAAATAATATGAGAAAAGTTTTGCCGAAAAGAATTGGAAATCAAATAAAAAGTTTTGATTACTCTAAATGTGAAACGAAAAGTGCATTACGTGTTATATCTGTGCTGATGTCGTCGATGTCGGCCCAAACGAGACATCCGACACCCATTAAGGCAATACATGAGCCCAATATGTGGAGTAAACCGAACCTGACTTTGATGAAGAGCCACGAAAGAGCTAATACTGTCGGCAGTTGTATACAGTCTAACAGCTATACCAACAAATCGATTGGATATTAAATTAGATAAAACGACAAAAGCCAGGGTTAAGCACAACAGCAAAATAAGACAAAATAAAGTTAGCCATCAAAACAAAGAGCAAAATCAAATCAAATTAGACTTTAGTTTTATGAAATCAATTTTAATAAACCTTTCAAAGACTCCCTCCAAAACTCATTGAGCTGTTAGACAGACATAACATAATTAATGCAAAACAAGTCCTCAAAAATCGATAATAATTTCTAATATAACTCCAAATAACTCTAATATAACTCAATTAGTCTTTAAATTAAATCTCAAAAACCATAACATTTCTCCTATGAATAGAAAGGAATTTATTTCAAACAAATTGAGTTCAATTTGTCTTTTATTCTTCGATCAATCAATATTTCGGAAGGTTTGATGGCTCAGCCAAGCAATAGTAGGAAATTATAGTTGTAGGGCACACCAATTGCAAACAAAATAACATGTTTTCTAACATTATATTTATATAACTCATTATTAGAAAGAAAAAGTCATTTCATTGATTAAACTGATTATACGCTGTCTTAAGATGTATTACTCACTTGAATGCTGGTGAGTGCCGTATACTGGAATGCCTTCACAAGAACAAAGTTAGCCTCGACGTCGACAATGGCTAATAGAAAGTATTTCCATCCTCTCACTCTTATCACATGGAAAAGACCTTTATTTGTGGGCCTGAATGCGAGCCAAGTCGTGAATATTATACACAACAGTGAATACGTTAGAAAACATTGGGCTGTGAATAGAGACAAACCAATGAAGAGATAATATATTCACTTCTCTATCATTTAAATTGGATGATAAGTCGGGGCTAAGTCTATATCAAGATATTAAAGCTAATCATTTCGAAAGGCTTTGAGCGAGAATTTATTCTGAGCTTAAAGCCTGTGCGGAAAGAAAAGTACAGAAAAAAGTATATCACGAAAAAAATGAATAAATTCTTCGGAAAGAAAAATAAAATGATTTTATGTTTTGGATGTAATGGAAGAGTGAAGGGAAAGGTTCGGCTATTCTTGTCTTCAAAGAAAAATTAGAAAAAGACTCCTTTTTCTGGGAATTACTCGGAATAAAGTTCTCTCTATTGTCGCTCTGTTATTATGAATTAGATTAGAAGTGCTGTTCCTCTACTGAATAATTTAAGGCCTACTCTTCCTCTCTGGAGATAACTTATGTCAATCTGTTGTATAAGATGTACACCAAATGAGTTCTATTATTATTTTAATGGCTTTAAAGACAAATGTCGTGAATTAAATTGAAAATCGTTTATAATTGGAGTAAATTTTTCTGTCGAATAAAACTCTATGTCTTTGTTTGCTTTTTTTGATAGATTAGATTCTTTGGTGAATTACATCAGACATAACAACAGTTATAGGGAATCGATTTGAGAATTAAAACTTTCAATTCATACGATTTGTCATCAATTTTAGTAAATCTATTTCTCGTCGGCTTTTTTCTATATATCAGAGCACAGTTTGGGAGGATTTTAAGCCAAAAGGTCTGCGAAAATGCGATTAAATGAGAAATGAAGTCAACTTTATTACAGAATTTACGATTTACTCAAAAGAAAACTGATGTCGATATAAATTTAGAGTCAATTCTGTCAATTACATCAATAGGACAATGACCTGAATCTGTGAAATATATTTGATTTGAGGTTTGATGAGCTTCAGTGGTAACCGGGAATACTAATTAAATTTTAATGGTTGCTATGAAATCATTTCATTTTCATAGACTTAATTAGATTTCAACTTTGATTTGGAAAAATGTTGGGATATTTGGTATGAAAACAGAATAATATTGCGAAAGCCTTTCGAAATGTTATGCAATTCTTGACTAATCCATCAAAATCAGGGAATCAGGGGATGTCTTACCGGTTGGGATATAGATTTTGTAGTAGTTCTGTATGTAGTGACTGATTATTCTTGTCGTACAGATGAGCAAAGAGAGGAATTGACTCAGAAATAGTGTTTTCCAGATATTTCTGTTTAAAAAGAAAGATATATATATTTTTGTCAAATATTTGAAACCAATTTTAAAGGATGTTTTCCAGTCCTACACTATTTGTGTTGAGATTTAAGTTAGAATTATTGAACTCTTCAGCAAATGTTGGAAACAAATCTTTGTTCGAAAAATATCATCCGATTTAATGATTATCTTCTTTTTGATCGTCAAATAAGTTATGAAATGTTATATTATTTGTGAGAAAAATAATAATAAAAGTGTAAAGAAATGCTATAAATCTGACGAAAATACTTCCAAAGCAAGGATATGCAGGGGGTCTGAGCTGACACTAGATATTTCATTTCAACCAGAACAATGCCCTGAGCACTTTATCATCTATAATTGTTCGCTGAGCTGTTCACTAATATTGCATTGAAATGAAAAAACAATATTTGTTTGAATAATAAGCGAATGTTTTTGTTGTCAAAACTTTGCTTTGATTCCATCAGAAACAGTCTGACACGAGCTATGCTGAGATGGACAGAGAGGCTGCACATCCCTGTCTAAGATTATATGATCAAAGTTTGTGTTGTTGTGACTGTTCTGAGGACTATAATAAGAGGACTCTATTTTTAAAGATATCATTGAATTGCTTTCAATAGCGGTTCCAATCATGAAATCTCTCTCTTTTTCTGGTGGAATGAAATTGAATAAAACATTTCTAAAATTGAGACAAAACTTCAAAAACAGTGATTGGATTCCAAAAAAGCTTTCAAATGAGTAATGCAATGGAATACTGCTGGTGTCCCACCCGTCCCCTTGCACAACATCTATCAATATTTCATTAATCCAGTCTTGAATTCTGGAGCAAAAACTTTATATAAATAGAGTTTTGAAAATAATTTCATTTTGAGAGAAGAGAAGAGTTTTATCTGTTTTTATGTGTTTTTCACTCAATATTTTCGATACAATTGAATGCAATCTAAGGCTTAATGAGGAAGAAGTTTAGCGAACAAATGGTTTGATCCGAACAGTGATTAACGGCTCAAATGATTGAACAGATCATTGACTCTATGATTCTTTTGTCACATCTATTGGCAAATAATTATCTTTTGGGTCTATTCTTCAGATCTGTTCGAATGTTCATAATTAGAGATAATCATTAGTTTCATTGAGATCAATGTGGACCTGGCTAATTTTATGTAAGACACACAAATGAACTTAGTAATTGAACATGATACTTTTCATAAATAAATAATTTATTCAATTAATTGTGAGTAATAGAATTTTTTAGTGTAAACACTCGTAAGAATAAGACTCACCTGTTATACAATTGCTTGAATAGGGAACACATTTCGCACGATGAATAATTAACTATCTCATCTCGTTTTATACACTTCACTCAAATAAACAAATGATTGGAAGAATTTTTACAAATAATTTGAAGTGAGAACAGATAGAAATCAATTGCCATATGACTGTAATCTGTTAGAAGAGACAGCATTTCCTCTAATGGATCAGTTGATGGAAGTATTATTGTTTTCGAAACATTTGTAAATGCAATCAAAACAGATGCAAAATAATGTAATTCATAGTAAGAGTACCGACTATTTGAAGTCCATTCGCTCGAAAGCATCACATCTTCGCTGTAGTCGTCATTCCGTTCGATAAATACATCCCTTCTTCTGGCGAATGACGCGAACTCTCATTTCGCGAAAACAAAATACTCTTATTCTGTGCTGCGCTCAGGCATCAAGAATAGTTCAGTCGATAAGAATTCAATGGGTTTTTCAAAATAATTTTATTTTTCAAAAATGAGTTTAAAATAAGTTTAATATGAAATCAAATATTAGTTTCTTTTATAACTTTTCACACTTTGTTTCGATTTGTGTTTCGTTTTTATTGTCTGAATATTTTTCAATCGATTCACTGATCCAATCGATGTAATGAGAAGTCTTCAGATAAAGAACTGGATTTGATTTGTAACATCGATTGCCAAATGGAAGAGTGACTGTCAAGAATGAGGCGATTCCCAACTGATATACCCTTCCATTCACTGTTTGGAAAGCAGGTCCACCGGAGTCGCCCTTTGATTAAAAAGTTATGAATTGAATATATTTTGTAATTGTTTTGATTACCCGACAAATAGTGGAATCCATTGAACGCAAACATATTCTGTTCCCCAAATACTTCCAACTCGTGATC
>JAQIXD010000760.1:0-21215 GCA_034699985.1 Minunthozetes semirufus | reverse complement strand
TGTGCTCTTCCGATCTGAGAGAACTGAAAGCAATCGCTTCTATCAATTGGTGAGCAAAATAAAAGGCAAATCTATTGAAAGAGAGCACTACTGCCATTCTGTGCACAATCAAAGGGATGCACTTTTTATTGAATCGGTCTCTTATTCTTTGAGCGATTCATTGGACTATTTTTCAGTAAAAGTAGTGATCTTTTAATACACGTCTTATTCATCTCTTATTATGATTTTCTGTGATTTTCACTTAAAAGCGATTATTCTTATGATTAAAGAGTGCATGAAATTGACGGCAATTCATAAGAAGCGATATTCATATTCACAAAGAGAATGAGAATCTGACGAATATATGATTTTTCAGTGCATTTCTCTATATTTCTGTACATTTTCTGTTTATATCTATTCTATTCTGTTCACTCTTTTTTGAATATTCAGAGCACATAAGTATTGCTGCGATTACGCGTCCAATAAATTCATCTCTCATTCTGACTATGAGTGATAACTTCTTTTCAAATAGTATTAGAATCAAACTATACAACCATTGAGAAGGCTGTGCTCTTCTATGCGCTGGTATTTGGCTGCTATTCATTAATTTTATTGTGAACGGCAGCGCACACATAGCACTACACATCTCTCTTTCCTCACATATATTCCGTTTGATTCGTTTATCAAATGTATCCATCGTTTCACAAAATAATTTTGATGCGACCGATGACCCCCTCGTTGCCCGTGACCGCCCCCTCGTTGCCATCTTGTCATATGGATAAGACAAATGAATGTTTTCATACACTCTTTTGTGTGTTTCGCCGCAATATTTGCCTTATTTTTTATTATTTTATTTGACGGTCCGTTCCGTTGTCTGCTGTGTTTGGCATAGATTTGCGTGCAATCACTTGTGTGTATATAATATGTTATTCTGTCCTTATTTTCCTCTTTTATACACTTTATTTGACAATTTGTCTGAATGACTGACTTAACATATGGTGAAAAATTAGGCCAAAAATCAACCGTTCCTTTGATCTGACCTTTCATCGGTACTCTAACTAACGACTATTTCTATTGATTGCAAACCATTTTGTTTCTACTCTTTGAAAATCTCATTACAACCAATGGCTGCCATTAACTCATTATTAGTTATTATTATTATTATTATTATTTGGTTTTCCTTCACTTATAAAGCCTTAAGAAATATATATTTGGGTCTCTTTTCCCGATCTCTGTCTATAAGTATCGTCAAAAGTAATATTTCTCCTTCGACTCAACCATTTGATGCGCTGTTTATTTATTTTTGTTAAGAGACTCCAACTCTAACTGCCATATGAGAGGCCATATCAGAGGCCCTATCAATGGATTTTTGGGTGAAATAACTCACAAAATAAATATAAGATTTCTCTCCTTAAGAGTCTGTGATTTGTATGTTAAGTCTTTTCTCAATATATTTAATTAAAAGACTTTTTTTCGGTTAAAATCTATTAATATTTTTGAGTCAAAGTTTTTGATTGAAAATATTTATTCAAAAATTATTTATGAAAATGAATTCATAGAATTTCATCAGTGATTCATATCCATGGCTTAACTGATATTTGTTGGAACAGATATGGCTGTTGTGTTGTGTATTCAATATTACCACTCATGCAGTGAAGTCTGATTACGGGGGACTTCACTGTCTAACCAAAAAACTGTAAGCCTTAGATAGCATTCAATTTGCATTTGGTTTGCCATCCATTATGTATAAGAATAACCTCTAATACTATGAAAGATTGAAACCGATATATTTTCAGGTGGATTTGTGCTGTGCTCTGGCTATGCCTGGGCTCTCGTGTCTTGTCTTATATTGCGTTTTGTTGTATTGCCATTGAAGCCAATTCTCGAAACTCATCAATAAATTTCATTTTCTCCTCTTTATTGGATCTTTTCCTTCTCAGTCGTGTCATATTTGATCAAAAAAGGATCGCATTGATTGTAACCGTGTTTTCTCTCCAACAAAATGTTGAACTTTCTCTTCGCTCTCGAACTCCAACTTATATAACAAGACTTTCATTTTTGGTCCAAAACTCATATATCTATTTATAGATAACATTTTCAGTTGTCTATCTTCGAGCGCTCTCTAAAGATAGTGTTAGAGTCGGAGTTGAGTTGAGTTAGAAATTCACTGAAAAAAGTTTTTCTTTCTTTCTTTCGCTCACTTTTTGGTGTTTTCACACAAAATCCAGAAAAAAATGTTTTGTGAATTGAGAGGAGAGGAGAGGGAGAGAAAAGTAGAAAAAATATATTAATGAATACAAGACTGAAATTGTGAGCCGAAAAAGTTTGTGGCACTGAATAGCACTGAATAGCAGTCAATGAGAAGAATAATCCTAAAAATCAGTGAATCTCTTTTGGCTCTACCATTTGTTTGGCCTATGAATCGTGTTATGGCACTCATCCCTTATGCGCCAATTTTTTCATCTTTTTAGAAATGTTTGTGCACTCATTGCTCTCGCCTGTGCTCTCCATCTCATACATTATTAATGTGCATTAGCACGGGCTCAGAGCTCTTCTATGTTGTTGTTGTTGTGCTCTTTCTCAGTCTGTCTCTCTGTCTGTGCACTTATTATTGACTATGAATTTAGAAGCCATTGTAGGCTGAGATCCCGTTACTAAAAGGCATTCTCTATTGTAATTCACTCTTCTTAAGGATATATTAAAGCAAATCATGTGAACGACATTTATATAGAGATTGCTATTCATTCGTCAATAGTATCGCCAAAATTGCAATACATTTGGAACTCTAGAAGAACCGCTTTTGGACATCCATTTGTTGCCCTTTTTATAGCCGTCTCTCACAATATCATTATTATTGTTATTATAATTCTGTTCGCTTCGGTTCTATCCCTTTATTACTCTCTTCTGGAAATCTATTGCAATAATTGATTGATTTCCTATTCGTTTATAATGAAAGCGTTAATATCTTTCTGTATTTGAATCGAAATAGTCGAGTAATTTCGGTTCCCATTGGGTTGTCATTAACTGATGGCTACTCATGTGTTATGGTTATAACACTTTTCATGTGCTTTAGTTACCATTCATTTCCAACTTTAATGTCATTATTATTGTTATATTATGTGCTTTCGTTCAAAATAGGGAAACAAAATAACAACAAAAATATCGATAATTCTGTTCCAATATTATTACCAGAAATACAATAAGAAGTACAATAAATATAAGCCTTTTGTTGTAATTGAACTAAATTTGTTGATTCGGTTTTGATTTGCTATTAATTTTTGTATCAAAAAAATATAATTCATTCACTTTTAGTTCAATCAAATGTAAATAATAACAGTTTTTGATTACTTCAAGTCAATCATGTTTACAATGTTTGATAAAATTGTTGAAAATTTTTTGAACCATTCGATCATATTTACAATAATAGGACTTCAATTGAGATATCAATCATTTAGACAAATAAATTCATAATTTGTTTTCTCAGCGAAAATAACTCTTATTTTTAGTTTATTTAAAAATTTGTTGTTTTCTTATCTCTTATT
Organism: Minunthozetes semirufus; assembly: GCA_034699985.1. Classification (NCBI taxonomy): domain Eukaryota; kingdom Metazoa; phylum Arthropoda; class Arachnida; order Sarcoptiformes; family Punctoribatidae; genus Minunthozetes; species Minunthozetes semirufus. The sequence continues at coordinate 17,694 of JAQIXD010000760.1, read as the reverse complement.
ATAGTAGTTGTGATGAGGGAAAGCTTTTCAATTGTTTTTGTTGTTTATTTGCTTTTTATTTGAGTCTTGGAATTCAGAATTAGTTATCAGAAGCGATATTTGTCAGAGAAGATAATAAGTGGTCACATATTGTCAGAAATCGGATCTATTGGTCCAAACAATTGTGTAATCCGTCTTCTAATATGAAGTATAGTTTTTTTGTTTGCGAGTCTGATATATGTTTGATCTAAAGTGATATTCATTTGAAACATTGCACGTAAGATAAGTTAGTAGAGGTTGTGATCATCTCTGTTTGGATGCATCAGACATGAGAGGACAGACATGTTTTGGTCAAATCCTAACAATAATCTGACAACTCTGACAATGGCTGGTGTCAGGAGACAAATGAAGGCAAATGTCACACATTTGATGTACAACTATATCATACACAACACACACGTATACCACTAATACTTGACTTATGATTTTGTTGTCGGTTTATATTTTTTATATTTTTCTTTTACTATTATTTAATACATAGATATAAAACCACAAACACTGGTAAGACTTAGGGTTTCAGTTCTCAAAGCCAGACACCAACCAAACCCCTAACTGTTCTTTTTTCTTCTCCTTCTTCTGCCAAATATATGGAATTTATTTTTTAAGACCATTTCTTGTCCTCCAAATTGTTTAAAAATTGTTTCTTTTTTTCCGATTCCAATACTTATATCATAAAACTTGGATTTCATAACAGAAATATTTTATAATGTTTTTCCACTTTAGACGCAATATATACCGTATATATTGTATTATAAAAGTTCAGATATATTTATGTTATATACAAACAAAGTTTGAGTGCTTCCACTAATGGTTTACTTTCGGGTGACATAACTCCGGACCGAAAAAAATGAAAGACTTTTTCAGTGGGGGCTATCGCTATGGCTATCACTTACAGACACATTATTACAAAAAGTTATATATTTAGCCACAAAAAAAACTGGAAGACCATCGATGATGATCTTCAGTGTTCGACTTGTATGGCTCTGGTGTGGTGTTTGTCTCTTCATTAGTATTGCATAATCTCGTGTCTCTTCTCTTCTTTGTTCGCCTTTTTATATAACCGTAAAAACCTTTTAGTGTTTTGCCATTAATGGAGAGTTTTGTTTAGCGTTAAATCAATTTTTTATTATATGATTCACTCGTTTTTGTCTCTATTCTGGAAACTATTGCCTTCTCTTCGGTTTTCTCTCTTCTATCATATCTATTCTGTTCACTAATGATTGTCTGCCAAATGATACTAACAGTTAATTTTTAAATAAGAAATCGTTGTTTCAGTCGTTTATTTCACTGCTTTCTCTCTCAACAAATCCATTGAGAGAATAGACTCGAAATCAACTTTAAATGAAACGAAATATTTGAGATTTTTATCGTTTCGGAGATAATTAAGTGAAACCTAAAAAGTTCTGAAGATATTATTCTCCTTTTTTCTCAAAAGAGTCGACTAATAAATGAAAAGTTATTTTTGTAATTTTCAAAACCTTTTTAAAGAGGAAAGTATGAAAAATAAAGGCAACACATATATAGAATTAGTTTATCATTACTATTATTAGTGGAAAATATTCTGTTTTAAAGGCAATAATATGCAATAATTTCACAAAAGTAATGGTATTGTGACTGAACTCTGTTTGCAAGTTGTCTCTGGCATTGATGTTAGCTTTGGTGGCCATACAGTGCATACACTCTCCTAATGAGTTGTGGTCCCTAAACAACGTTACGAATTGATTTCATTTATGAGTTTCGCATAATTACTAATTCCTAAGTAATTAATCGCAACGAACGAACTCATAATTTACATATCGTTGGCAAAAGTGTTCCCGGATTCCAATCCTTCAGTTCTATGGTTTTACTCTTCTTCAAAAACTAATATAAACTGAGCTTTCAATAGTAAAGTCATGGGTTTGAAAATTGAGCGTTTGATTTATGGTTTTCTCTGTCCTTTTGGCTCTAAAAATAAGAGTTGAGTCAAAAGTTTTCCTTCAATTTTATGGCTCAATATTATTATGTGTTATAATAGTATTGCAAAAGCCTTTCATTAATTAATTTAATAATTTCTATGCACTGAATAACACAATATTAGAATATCATTGAGTTAACGATCGGTTCGGACATAATTTAGAAGGTCTGACATTTCGTTAAGGCTGAGAGCCTGTGCTCTTCAATATAATACTAATATTAATAAGTTTTGAGAAATATATATATAAGTTTTGATGTCTGATGAGTTACTTTACGGTTTGTTGAAGTTTATTACTTGAGCTTATTTTACGAGTAATGTCATCGATAACAGTATTACCAGAGTCTGTGTATGAGTAGCCATTGGAGGCAATGGAGCCAATGTTTGGCTTACTATTAGTTATCAAAGGTTAGGACAGTTATACCCATTGGAAAAATGATTGCCTAAAAGTGTGAGACAGAGATAGAAAATAATAAAAAAAAGAATATCAGAAAATATTGCACAGAATAGACATTAGGATAGGACTATGGTCTCAGGCAGGCATTCCTCTCACGTATTTCCCATTGTGTTGTATTGGCAGCCATTAAACTGTAGTCATGCTGACCAAAAATATTAGTGTTAGTGCACAGCACAACACAGTAATACCGACTCTGAAATTCCTATTAGTTTTTCAGTTGTGATACTCTATTGCCAACAGTCGTCATAATAATAGTATTGTATGTGTTATGTGTGTGTCGGCCCAACCTTTACTCCAACTAATGCATCATTTTGTATGTGTCTCTCACTCTGTCTCTATCTATCTCTTCAATGGGTTTTGTGCGAGTGTTTGATATCAACACACGATATTTGCATATCATATGATTCATACCCCTAATTGACATCACATCACATATATGCCACACAGACCTGCCTTTCAGACACACATACCTCTGATTACCGCAATATATCCAATAATTTTATCTTAATTTCTCAAAATTATTCATATTTTTCAATTCAAATGAATTCAATTTTTTAATTATTTAAATTATTTTTGTTTTTCTTAGTATTTAGTAATAAAATAATATTCTCATTGTTTTGTGTTATTTGTGTAAACACTAATTTAGTGTTAAATTCACGGCAAATATAATCGATTGAATACAAGAATAACAATTCCAGAGCCATAAAACTGTAGGCATAGGATGTGATATAACATACCAGAGTAGTCTCTCTCTCTCTCTCTCTCTCTCTCTCTCTCTCTCTCTCTCTCCTTTCTATCCCTCTCTGAGTGCACTGTTCTCCGCATCGTTTGGAGTCTGTGTTTGCGTAAAGTCTTGTGTTGTATTTGAGTAGAGAATTGTAGAGAATATTTGCATTGAGAGTAACAGTAATAAGAAGAGCAATATTGGCACAAAACTAATTATCCGCCTCACATATACACTACCAGAATATGGCTTTCCTTTAGGTTTTAGTGAAATTGCAATAAGAGTTAATTTAGGCCAAAAAGCCTTTCGCAGTGTTGTCTCTCTTCGTTCTCTATTGGAGTTTAGTTTAAACTATTTTTACTGTTTTTAGTCGAAAACTGAGCTCTTATTTGCATTATTGAAAAATATGAATAATGACTCGACTCTACTCGACTGCCCACTTGTGCTCTTTTCTGTACAGCTCTCCACTAATGCTGTGCATTATATCTATTCCTCTCTTCTAATGTTTGTTTTAGAGAATTATAATTTAATTTGATTTTTGGCTCACTTTTGGATCTCTTCTCTTCATTCAGAGTCTAATTGGCTGACGATATGTTTTGATTATTAGAGTCAACATTATTTCAACTAATGCTCAGAATAAGCTGTATTTCCACAGATTTATTCCATTCTAAAACTTTTCTCTTTTTAATCGATAATTTCATTTTATTATTCAATCGATTGTTTGATTTGCAAAAACTTATTTTGAGTTTCAATTCATTTATTATTTGTTGTGTTTGAAGAAAAAGACCAACAAATGAGAACTGATTTAATACCGCATTTAGTATTCTTGTTGTCAAACGAAAAATTTGAGTCAAAAAATGTTTCTGATATTTATATTACATAAATATTTATTGAATTCGATGTAAAAGAGTAAGTGTTTAATAGCGGAGAGAAAAATGTAAAATAATTTTGCGATAAAATAAAAATCATTTTTTATACACAACACAAGTGCTATGAATAATGTAATTCATATATAAGTCAAACACAATATTAGTCGATAAGAGTGGCTAAAAATCAAACCCTGTTTTGTCTGAATATATCTGGAAATCAATAATTCTTAGAAAATGAGGCCTTAAATACTTTAACCCCCACTTGTGCTCCAGTGATGGCATCACTTTTTTGACTGACTGTCAGCACATACATAGCACAGTTCAGATCATATTATATTTATATGGCTGTTGTGGAGCACAGGCTGATTCTCACTCTTTTTTTTTGTCGTGAGTGAAAGTGACGTCTGAGTGTTTAGACCTGTCAGCTATTTATTAATTTATTACAATCAGTCTCTTATTCTCTAATATCGATGCTCTACAGCACAGGCACTCATACTGTTGTTGTGTTCACCCCTTTTTGTGAGATAGAGATAGCAATTTATCGTCGGAGTTAAGTATATTGATTAATGACTGTACGCTCTCCAAAGTCGGGATCCCCTCTCATATGTGTGCCCTCTCATTGTGTTCACAATTTTTATTATTATTCATCAAATGAATACGTCTTCCGAATAATATTGTTCCTTAACTCTCGCCTTCTATTCTTGTTTTTGTCATCCCTTCCCATAATATAGAGATATAATTATTTTTTGATATAATTTTCGATTCTTTATTCCTGACTCTCATTCATATGAAATGCAATTTTGATGAGAAAATAACTAATAATTTGTTTTTCATTTCATTTTAGGTAAGAAAACAATTGATTAATTCAATGCATAAAATCTATGGTTTGGTTCAACAATCGTTTCACAATTCAATTGAATTTTGAGTTCAATTTTAGTGCTATTCATACAAAATGTGGAAAAATGTTGGCATATCTTTCAAAACAATTCACAAATAGTTTGGATTTTTTTGTTCAAAATCTGCAAAATTTGCGTAAAATTCAATTTAATTCGAAAAATATTCAAAGTTTTAATGACTTTTGATTTATATTTAATTAAATTATTTGATTTTATTCACAAACTTATGGTTTGGTTTCAAAGGAATTGCTTTTATTTCGAAACTATAGACAAATATTTAGTATAGAGTGAGAGGTAGTGAGGAATGCCTTTAAAAATATTCAAATAATAGGATTTTTGGGTAAAAAAGTTGATCGTTTGTGTCAAATGTTTGTCAAATGAAAAATGGAATTCAAACGATTGCGAACTGTCCTCTCAGTGATAAGAGACCACAATCATAGTCCTCTGCTCTCCTCTACTCTCAGAAGGCGTTCTACTTTTGCGAACACTATTTTAAACAATTTTAAACTTCAGGCGATTTTTATATTATTTTGATAGCAATGCCTTAAATATTGTCCTCTCCTTTGGTCTGACAATAATATACTGCAAACTGAGCGCCAATCGATTGGAAAGACTGACTTCGTATGCAATTCTTCGATTGCAATAAATGTGTGCCCGAAATCAGTAGTCTTTCTCTCACTCAATGTCTATGCCTTTGAATTGCAAACGAATAGTTATATATAGTTATAGATTGTATTCAATTTTGGTTTATATTCTTTGCTTCACAATATATTTATGCCTTATTTCGTTTGTGAATATCTCTTTTATTGTGAATAGTATTATAGAATGAATACAATATTTTTTGCCGCGATATTAGGCTACACCTGTCTCTCATTCTGTGCCAATAATTTTATTTTTATATAGTTTTCAAAAGAGAGCCAACTTTTTATCTCTCTCTGAATTGATGGCAAACTGAATGTCTATTCAAAAATCTGTTTCGAAAAACTATTTTTTTTCCAATACTTTCACTGTTTCTTCTCTCTGTCCAACTTTTTTCGCATTATTTTCTTTTGACTCTTTTGTTCAACTCATAGATACTGTCAAAAATACATATGAATTTTGAATCTGTAGTCACAGCAGAAGAAAATCAATTTTATTATTTATTTCGATTCCGAGGAATAAATGCACAAAAAATCTAATTCTGTTTTTCACTCTTTTTATGTTATGTTTGAATAACGCAAAAGACTTTTAGAAATTATTTTCTTTTGATTCTTCCGTTTCCTCAGAATTTTATTTTAAAAATTTATCGCAAAATACTTTTCCTTTGATTTCTTGAATCACGAAATAAATAATCTGTGAATGAATTGAACGAAACATTAATATTCAAAAGCATTTGTTGTATTGAATTATGTTTTTTTTGCGGACAGAATACAAGAATACATGAATTTCTTCGCTGTGATTCTTATCTATGTTTAAGTATTAATATATGAAGAGTTGGCTTAACCACAGCCTGAGCTGTAAAACAGATTAATCCTTTCAATAAGTGCGACACTAAAGTGTCAGAAGAGATAAATTAGCATTTATTTAGACAGTCTATGAGACAGAGTCAGACCCGAACACCGCTCTTTCGCGCTGTCTATTCTTCACTCTTGTTTCCCAACCGTTCTTAGCGTCAAAGTTTGTCTTCAGCAACAAGTAGTGACACATGAAGTATATGTCACTTTTAGCCATTCATTCAGAAATTGTTTATAACAATGTCTGAAAAGAGATAACTAACTAAATGACTGAAAATAACAAAAAACTATAAACACGTTTCGGCTCTTCCTCTCAGATCAATTCAATTCAGTTATGTCTGTCTGTGTCAGCAAAAGCTGATTGTTTTGATTGTTCTTATTTTTACCGCTATTTTCTCATTACTTAAAATTTTGATTTTAATTATTTTGAATGTCGACCCTATTATTCCATTCCTTTTGTTTCTAATATTTATGTTTCACTTTTGTATTAATCTTTTTTTGGTCTCAACTAAACATTTTTCACGAGAAATGTATTTACGGAAAACCGAACGGAAATCCAATGCTTTAAAGTAATTAATTTAAAGTGAATTCTAATCTAACAATACATACGATAAACAAATATATGGTTCGTCTGTTTGTTTACATTTTTCGAGTTTGTTTCGAGTGTTTAGTTGTGTTTTGATAGCATTTTGAGTGTAATTCACATTTTCGTCACAAAAAAGAGTATTTTAAGTGAAATATTTTGCATCACTTTTATCGCTGAATTCAATATAAGATTTCATTAGATAACATTTCTGCACAGTTTAGGTCTTAAGTCCTAAAAGTTTAATTAACTCTCGTCTGAAAAATAGTCTTTCACTTGAGTTTTGTTTTCATATTTTTAGTATTGCTGTGAAACCAAACATTTGATGAGTGGCTCTCCTCTGCTTCTCCTCACAGCTCTTTTCAAAAGCCATTAAAAACCCTATCGTTTAATAGATTTTGCACTAAAATATCGTTTCAATTGTTTGAATAGAGAAATATAAATATCAAATAAACTGAAAATGTTTTTTCTTTTTACTTTTTCTTTACATTTATTCTAACAAAAGAATTGTATAAAAATCTATTGATTTCTATTTTGTGTGAATAGATTATAAAATCGTTAAAAACGTATATTTATTATATGTTTTTTTTCATTCGTTTTCCTTCTGTTTATAGTAATCAAAAGCCCCACAGAATTAGGTTAAATGTGAATCAATTTTTTGCTCCACTGTTTTGCCAGAATTGTATGCTTTTCAATGAAAGTTTCATTTGTGAATTGCATTCAATTCACTGCAGGAATAGTTAGATATCAGGAAAACCAGAAGAAAAGGCAAATGACTTTAAAAGCAAACTCTATAGAGTGGATGAAAACAGCATTCATTGGCTCTCATTTGCATAGGAATGAGAAGTTAATGAAGTGTGTGATGGAATCCAAGACAAACAACGAAAACCAACTTTTTTAAAATTGTTTCCAAAGGTTGTGCTCTCTCTATGAATAGCTATACTCTCACATATATACAGACACTCTCTCCTCGATTCACATTCTCTTTCATTCTTTTCAGTCATATCTCAAAAATGTTTCAAAACCGATGCCTTTTTGTGTTATTTAGCACTAAATTTCTTATAGTCTATGGATGTGCGAAGAGTTCATAGTTGTGTGAAATGCGAATTACACTCATATTCTTCTCTTTTGGGTCTAAAAAATATTTGAAAAAGGCTTTTGGGTAGCCTTTCATTGGTTCAGTCGTTGCACTCATCCCTTATTCAATTCATTCCGTCATTGATTGTGGAGAAAGTCCTCTACGCTATCAAACATTTTGTGAGCCGAGAATTTTGCTATTATTCTTTTGGAACCCTATCCCTACCCTATCCCCCAACTCTTTTGTTTTTGACGCTCCACTAAACAAAAGTTTGAATAAATTAAGAATTTCTAAGAGAAAATGTTTTTTGCAATTCGGGGCGAAAGGGATTACATTCGCCTCTCTTTCCTCAATCTCTTACATAGATTTTTATATTAATGGCTGCCATTGGATTGGAGTCTATGGCAAAAGCCTATTGTTTATTAGAATAAGATATTCTGTGCCTCAGTCTAACAGTTCTATCAGTTGTTCTCATTCTTATTATTTCACTGTTTTTTATCATTTGAGTTGAGATGTCTTTTAAAAGAAATTAATTCAACGAATTCACTGATTCAGTGCCGCAATGAATGAAACGCACGATTTAACTCAAATGTTGGCATTTTTTTAAAACTAAGATAAATGAATGTAATTTGATTGCAGCACAAACTACTATTACTACTATTCAGTAGTGGTGGCATTGCCTACATCTCATTACTAATGTGCTGTGCCTTCATATAAGATCTCTCATATCTTTTATATTTCTACTCTTCGTCTTCTCATTTACTTAGTCTTCAGTTTTTTTTCTGTTAAGAAGTTTTGCAAGAATTGTTAGTTGAGTGAAGTCTTCATTTGGTATATATTTATTCGGTTCCCATTTCTATAGTTTATATCGAAAGCAAACCCCAATTTCCCCAAATTTCCTATTCTTTTGGTTTCTCTTTCGCTTTTAATTCAAAGATAGGCTTCAAATCTATTGCGAGACTTTTGATTGTATTTCTCTATCCGTTTCTCTATCGCTATCTTTTTCTCTCTCAATGTGTTTGTGTTTGTCTACGAATGTGTGTTTCGTAAGTAAAAGGATACTCGAGTCTCAATGGGCCGTTCCCTCCCCTGCCTTAACTCTGTTGTACTCTCTATCAGACAATTACTTTCCATAGAGTGCTTGAGTCTAATGAAACTTTTCTTCTCTCGATTCCATCGCTGGTGAGCTTTGATCACAAGAGAAGCACAAGAATCAGGTCTAAAGAGAGCACAAACTTTCTCTACTCTAAGCTCCACTACATTACACACAAATTCTATTCTATGCTATTCTTTGTGTTCACTGTTTTTCTTTCACTTATTTTTTTCTTTCCTTTTATTCGTTTAAAATCTTATACTTTTCCTTTTTTCTGATCTGACTCTTATACAGAGCTCATACATCCTCTACCCGTATATTAGCTCTAGAATTACAAAGATATAAAACCATTATATGCTTGTATTCATCTGTTTGTGAAACGTCACCATATTTCGGGTTAAAAATCAAAATTTCATTCACTTTAAATGTAATTATGTTTTCCATTACATTGATTATCATACCAGTGGTTTGACTGTACATACATTTGAAGGCATCTTAAAAATTCAAACAATAAAAGCATATCTTTCATACATTTAGTGTAAAGGAATGGAAAGGAAATCGAAAACTCGATATATATATATATATATATCTTCATTGCATGAAAGCCAGACATCAATGTTTGTGTAAAGGTATCCATCGGTCCATCCTTTTGGCCTTATATTCAATGTGTTCTCTTTATTCTCTTTCTTTGCCATTATTTTCAACATTTTTTCATACAAAAGGATTTCTAAAATCCTTTGGATCGCAAACACCACTATTGCTATGAAGAGTGAGTTTGGATGCACTTAAGAACGTCACTGATTCCTCTTTTTCCTCTTTCTTCTCTTACAATCTCTGTATGGCTGGCCTTTTCTCCTTAGCTCTCTTACTCTCTTTACTTCTCTGGTTCTCTCCCTTTCCTCTTTGCTGTATTTCTCATTCAGACTCAAAGAGCTCTGACTCGTAGAATATTTATGGGCTGATGGATGAATCTCAAAATGAAAAAGTGACCGAAAATAACTTAAATGCATGCTTTGAATAAGAAAAATACTGGAGATGCTGAGGTTGGCACTGGAGACTAACATACAGTCCAACCCATTTACTATTACAAACTCATTCAATGCTTTATTGATTTTTCTGATGAATATTTTGCATTCAAAACAATATTTTTTATTGATTTGAGTAATAAATAACTTAAAGTTTAATTGATTTCTTATAACTTTAATTCCTTCACAAATATATAAATATATTTTGTATTTTTGATTGTAATATTTTGAATGTGATATGTAGTGTAATGGTAGTGACCTGTTGTCTATTTACATCACATTCTGTGTGTGTGTGTGTGTGTGTTTGACACCAGTGCGAAGGTGTCGACCATTTTTTCCTGAATAACATCAATAAATATTAAATACAAATAAAAAGCAAATGCACTGACAGTCCATTGGATTCAGATATCGATAGATTTGTGAATGGAAGCAATGAATGGAAGTCTGACCAACAAAATGATGATAAGTTGGACGGACAGAGACTATTGTTAGGGACTAATACTGAGATCGAGTTTCTCTGTCCATAATATTTAGGCTTATTTTGCGTTTTGGTTTTATGAAGAGAGGACACAACCATCTCTTATATGTATGTCTTTGCATGTCGTTTGACTGTTGTGTCCATTTTGTTAGTCTCTGTGCCTAATGCTGTGCCTAATGATCCTTACAGTGAGTCCAACGTTTCGACACAAAAACTTTGTTACTATCATATCATAAGTTAGCGGTTCTCTTATGGCCTTCTCTTTCACTCTATAGACTAGTTTATCGATTCTTCTCTTCTTTTGGTTCTCTCTTTTGATTCGATTCATTCCATTGCGAGCCTTATCTCATAAATTACTTCAGTTGTGACCTTTTCCTTCTCAGTCCACTCTATTCTCCGATATTTCGATTATTCAGTTTATCATTCAATTAGGACTCAAAAAATCTTCGATCGATTTCTCTCTGATTTTAACTCCAAATAATAAATCGATTTTTAAACTATTTTCAAATGTATTTCAATTCATTTCAATATATACTCTATTTTTGTGGCAAAATATTTGGAATTTTCAAAATTGTATTTTTCTATTAATAAAAGGCTTCACACCATCTGCTCATCTCTTTCCTAAAATAATTCAAATATTTTGAATACTATTCTTTGGTTTTGTTTTTCACTGTTTTTCACAAACTTTTCTCAACTAAACGTTTGATTGAATTTTGGCTCCGAATGAAACTCACGACAAGAATATCGATCGACTTATCATTGGATTAAAAATTGGATTTTTTTTCTTTTCTCCAAAAAAATTTGTAATTCATTTGTTTTCAGTGAAATAAGTTTTGCGTTGAACTCTCTCATGAGATTCGGCAGAGTTTAGTCGTTTGTGATATTGGACTGAATGGCCGGACAGACACTACAGAGCCATCACTTATTATGTGCAACAATAACATTGCGATACCATTTGTTTCTGGTCGACGTCTCCTGTCTTTTCATCGGATGCACATGTATTTTACCGCATCAATGACTACTGCATCCGCATCTCTGTCCTACACAACCGGCAGTGTCTGTGCTCTATCTGGCAGTCCTCTCATTTTGCATCCTTACAGTTGCTTTCACTGCACTATCATTTTTGTCGTTCTTTCATTGCTATGAAATGTCACTGTCTTTCAGAGTATGTCTAATGTATGTGAACACCGGCTTTGGCTCTGTATCTCTGTTTTTGGACCAACAAATATACACATATAATATATATGTGATATAGAAATATAATATTCGTTTATATATTTCTATACAATTCTCTGGATTTTTGGCTTTCTTTTTGTTTTCTCTCTTTTCTTATTCCATTCTGTTTTGCTTTTCATCGTTAATGAGGTAAACACAATGAATGACTGCACAGCACAGCACTGGTGCACAACTATGAACTCAAAACTTATATAATAGCCTATTTTTGCTCCAATGGTCAGTCTTGTGCCACAAGAGAAAACTTCTTTAAGTTTAGTTCACTATTTTCATACTAATATTATATACAATGCAATGCTTTTTCACTTTCCTTTGTTTTTCATTTCTCTACTGTTTTACGAAATTTCATATTTTTTGCTCAAAAGCTTTCCTATCATTATTTGAGTCTCTCTTTTGACTCCCTTTAACTCTCTTTTGACTCTTTTGATGGCATTTTTTCAGTGATGAGCTATTAAAGGGCTCATAATTTTCTACACATTTTAATGCCACTAATTTTTGTGTTTATGAATAAAATTAGAGCTAATGTCTTGTTTTTAATCTTATTTTTCATCTCTTTTATGGTCTTTTGATTCAAATCTAATTATATTGTTCTGAAAGCAAATCCATCGTCCAATCAATCAATTGATACATTCGATTGAATTCTTGATCCGAAGATATTTTCTCCTTTTTATATGTATTCCCAATCTTAAGGATAGACAAGAAAAGCAGGAAAAGTTCTCCTCTCGTAATTACACATCTTTGGTGTAAACATTGAATGCCCATACAGTATACACATATATATTCCATAGATTTATATTTGTTTAGTGCAGTATATATACGTTTATATATTGTGTATGTTTGATGTGTTGTGTATGCAATGGAAGTGGTTTTGCAGCGATGCGTTTCGTGTGCCTTACATTTGCCATAGATTGAGGTCCTATAAGCTATTATATGAGAGTTTGGTTGCCTTCCATTAGCCTAAGTATTTGCTATTCTTATTGAATTTTGCAGCCAAAACACCCAAATCCCTCTCAACCAACACTTTCCAAACACTACCAGAGCTTATGTAATAGAAACGATGCTCACAGTCTCTATATATACATTGGATTGGATTCACATAATAATTATTTTATGCCCTCTTCTCTCAATTTTGATCTAATTTTCCTTTTTCTTCAAATTCATTTTGATTCTTGTTTTTCGTATTCGTAGTATTCGTTCCCTCTTTTGATTGAAATACAGAAACTTTTAAATCAGATTATTCTGTTTTAATTGAAAATTTCAATCTTTGCCTAATCCTTGTATTGTGATTATGTGTCACTCCTCTCATCCTTACAGTTGAGTGAATTATATTTTGAGTTTAAAATTCAATATTTTTAACAAAACGTTTTGAGTCGAGCCTTGAATTTAAAAGTGAAATTCATTTAAATTTTTATCGGAAATTATTTTTATGACTTATTGTTGGCTTCAGTTTTAGTGCTTTTAATAGAATAGAGAATATTATCGAATATCTTATCATTTATTATGCAAAACAATTTCCATACCAAAGGATTTATATGATGTGGTATTTATTCTAATATACTCTAAGCTTATTATTCTTTGAGATTTTCCGTTTACTTTCAAAGTCAAACCATTTTTTTTATTCATAAATATATTCTGAGCCAATTTTATTGCTTTAAGTCCTAGAGTTTTATATTTTCTTCTTTTTTTCGTTGAAATTAATATTTTTTCTTTTCATAAGTATTTAGTCATTCAGTTATCGAATTACGAAATATATTTTAAATTTAATATAAAATTGTTTTTATATTTTTGTTGTTTTCCTTTATAGTCGACAAAAGTTTTTAGACGTTTTTTCATTGAAATACGAAATCGTTTTTATATATATTTTTCTTTAGATTTGGTTTTGCCTTAAAGTAAACTCTAATTTGATTTGATTCTCGTTTTTTCTTCTTTTTATTTCTTTGTGAATTCAATTGAATTTCATATATTCAGAGCTAAAAATTTTGTTTTCAAATCACAAAAGAAATCACTTCAGGAATTTCTAATCATATAAAAGTTGTTTGTTTGGTATGATTTTAGCCAATATCACAATATTAGATAAGTTTTCCATTTTATCCATTATTGTAATCAAAGTGGATCTCAGACTCAAATCCATTTGCGTTTAATATTCAGTCATTAAAGAGGAATTCGTTTTAGGCTTTTATCTTAAAGGAGACCACAATTCCGGTTATAATAGAGATGTGTTTACTAATAGTGTTGAATATTCCCAATTGAGTGGAGTGTCGTTTAGTCCAGTGATTAACATCCCATTGGAAATTTGTCTCCAATTAAATCCGGGCTAATCGTAGCGGTCAGACACCAGACCTAACCAAAAGTGCACTGGCATTCAATAGTGTACTCATAGACTCAATTTGTGTGCATATCTATAAGATTGAGACCAGAAATTTCATTATTACTTGTGCTTAATGTGATGTGACTTTCCTCCACATCTCTGAACGTGACTTTGAAACCAAATCCGAGCTTTACTTTAAAGCATTCATTTATCATCTCTTCTTACTCTTGTTTACACATAAAAAATATTGAAATAATTTACACTTTTCCTCATTCATTGCTCATTCATTCCTCTCATACGTCATCTAATCCTTTGAATTAAAAATTTTGGGAATTTATCTGATATTTTTGCAATTCCTATAACCAGTTATCAAATGGTATCTAATTTTCTGATCTTTGAAAAAAAGTTTATTTCATTTTTTCCTTTTTATTGAATTGAATTTATTCTTGAAATCAATCAAATGATAAGTCATATGAAAAATTGAATTTCAAAATATATTTTCAATATTTAATGCAATTTGAGTAAAGTTTGAGCTCATTATTTGCTAAATATTTTATTATTGAATATATTTGAGTATTATTTGAGTTAAACACAAATAAGAGAATAATTAGAGAAAAACATTGAGAACTGTTGGCATCAGAGCTAATCCATAACAACCTAAAGGCAATGTTTTTGTGTAATAACTCTTTTGAAAGGCTGAACATTATTACCAGACCTACCGATTCTATTAGTCTAATGGGAAAATTGTGTCTAAGGAAAAACATGAACCAAAAGCAGCCTTTTTTGCTCTTCCAAACTCATACCCAAAATTGTGGTTAAATTAATTTTGTCGATAGATCTCAACATATTATGAAAGAGCGGCAGAAAAACAAATTTCTTTTGGTTTTTAGCAATTCATTACTTAAATTGATATTTCTTTTCATTGCTCTGAAAATTTGAGTCAAAAAAATAAAATTCAAATTTCAGTGAAAAAGTTTTTCCATTTTGTAATTTCAAATGAAATACTGGGTTAAACCAACAAAAATAATTTTTGATTTTGTAGATGGCTTTCAAGTCTTTCCCCATTTATTCATTGTTTCTGTGCGTTGAATGCAATTCAAACCAAATGGATATCCATTTCTCTAACGATTAGACCTCAAAATAAACCCGATTTTCGCATTCATTCAATTCATTCGTTTATCTGTATTTGGAATAGAAAGTGGTTTTTAGACTAAAAGCCAAACCAAACAGTTGTGAGTCTCGGTCTTCAACAAAATGCAATGCAATGCCACCGATTATATGTCTGTTTTATTATATGAAAAATACTATTTATGACTATTTATGAGTTTTGATTTGACTTTTCTTTCCATTTGACTCAAATAATAATAATAAAAACTAATGTCAATGAGAAAAGCATTTTATTTTTTTAGACTTTACTTTCTGATTTCTTATGGTCTGCTCCTGATTTCTCTCTCCATCCCTCCCTCCCTCTCCTCTCTCTTTCGGTCACTTATTTCTTATGTTGTGTTCTTCGATGCGTTCATTTGGCGATCATTGCATTGCATAGCATTTGGAACGAAGTCTTGTGTTTGTGTTTAAGAGTCAGAGGCAGTGCTGAACACAAACTGCAAGCATTCGGTCATTTTCTCTTGTGGTCCATTTAGTCGCTGTCGATTCCCTGGGGTGTGATTTCCCATTTGCTCTCCCCTTATGCTCCAATGCATCCCTCCTGTAATTAAAGATGAGATTAGGAACCAAAATAAAGCACTGCTTTCTATAACTTCTGGTTTGGTTCTAAATTCTTAGCCCTTCCTAATGATGCAATTTTTTCCTCATATCATATCTGATATGACATAACTATTACTAGTTTTTCGATCGATATTATTCTCAAATTTATTCAAAAACTATATAATGAAAGAAAAATTAATTAATTATATGCAATTTTTGATGTATATATTGAATATATATATATAATTCTATGAGTGTGTGTATATATGAGGGCTCATAATATATTTGTTATGTGCAAAAAAAGTGTTGGCTTTTTCTCCTGTGAGTACATTTTACCCGTATATGCATGTAATCAGTGCTGGGAAAACAGCACTGTTTGGGTGGACTGTTGGGTGGAGTCCAGTAACAGCCTTACTATTATTGATCAAATATTATAACATT
This sequence comes from Minunthozetes semirufus, assembly GCA_034699985.1. Lineage (NCBI taxonomy): Eukaryota > Metazoa > Arthropoda > Arachnida > Sarcoptiformes > Punctoribatidae > Minunthozetes > Minunthozetes semirufus. The sequence continues at coordinate 1,319 of JAQIXD010000760.1, read as the reverse complement.
TCACTCTATTCTCTATGTTTTTCATTCGGAAATGTATTGCAATTGTCTGCTAATAGTGACAAAAGAGCCAAAAATACTACTAAATTGTGGTTTTGAAAAAATGTTGAGTTAAAAACAAAAGAGTATTTAATGTTAGGATATTTGTCTCTCTAAACGCTAACTATTGTATTATACGATTCATACTCTACTCTAGCATACCATTCATATGCATAAATGTACTCAAATGTAGTGAATATTATGAACAGATAACACATAACAGTAAACGATTTTGACTCTAGTTTTGCATATAATATAATATAATATAATTTAGGATTTTATGTAATATTCTTCACAAACATAAATAAATAGCTCTTAAAATGTGAATGTTATTCTCATTTTGGCCAATACTCCAAATGTTTGATTTGCATTTCAAACAAACTATGCTTATTAGCAATAACTCAATATTCAGTTTCCTAACATCTATGTGTGTGCTTGTGTTTGGCCAACGATCACGCCATCCGTAAAAACAAAATATAAGCAAATTTAACTCAACGACTCAACTCATGCATTGGATATACTGTTGTTCTGATAGAAAATCTAAAAAATTTGATTTCAAATACGAGATATGCTTTGGATATGGATATGGTTTGGAAGAGAAAACAATATTTGTATGCATTGAGTCAGTCATTCGTTGTTATAGTCTTTTCAATGATTTTCTCTCTCTATTGTGGTATTCATAACGAAAAACAATCCCTGTTCACACAACCAGAAACTGATTGTACTTTCTGTGCCTTATATCACAACAGCAGTTCTTTTGCGGTTATTTGTCTGCTTATATACCATTCTGTATACCAGTGCTCTGTTTTTATTGCATTAATTCAATGTGTTTGCAATCCATATATAAGCAGACCATTGCCCAGTCATCAAATATTTTTGCTTTACTCCATTTGGTAGCCGCACACAGACCATACTCATTGCACACTACTTCCTGTGTCTATTAGTTTTTGTTGCACTGCGTATGGGATGTGCGTGTGATTGCATTTTTTTTTTGCTGTCGTACCTAATTTAATGGTGTATTGAATGTTATCTATTCGTTACAAAAGAGTGTATAATAATAATAATAATAATAAATTATATATTAAAATATATAACATTCGTCTAAACTTATATCTCGTGATTCAATAGCATAAAAGTTAAACACAAAATTGCATGAATTGTATATATATCAGGCATTCCCAAGGGGGGGGGGGATAATCCAGGAATCCCCCCCTAGAACCGAAAAGTCCCCCCCCTAGGATTCGCGAAAAAATTGTAAGGCAAAAACGATGAGTTTTTGGGGG